>JBAMAX010000133.1:0-278025 GCA_037043745.1 Chymomyza amoena
CCCTCAATTTTGTATTTAGCTTTTCAAAATCCATAAAAAGTTCGCAATAGACAATTTAGCTTATGCCGCTTTTCGGAAAGACCAAAAAAGTCAAAAGGAATTCAGAATCGACTTCTAAATAAGTTATTATTTTGACAGCTTGTATTTATGAAAGTCCCCACTTCTTCATATAATATAAATATATAATATAATAATAGCCAAAACTCCATGTAACATTTTTAAACGCTGTAGGGTCAATTTCCAGTAATTTATCGATAAGTTTTCAAATGCCTTGTTTTTAAATTCTCAAAATTTGGACTAAAACCAGAACTATTTCGAAATATATTTTTCTTATTTTATTTATGGATTGCAATTTTTGAAAGTACATTTCAAATCAACCTGTATTTATAAATTTTCAACTAATCTATAAATGTATTCTTATCTAACAGATACAACGAGACCTGCTAAACCCGAGGAGGAGAACGGTCGCAGCTATTACTTTGTGTCGCATGATGAGATGATGGCCGACATAGGCGCTAATGAGTATTTGGAATATGGTAAGTAGATCAGTTTTAATTGTTTATTTAAAAAAAAATATAGTTTGCGCATCGGGGCAGTTTAGAACATAGTATTTTTATAGGTTTTTTCCCCGAAAATCTGCAATTCGAACGCAGTTCTAGATTGATATCGATTTTAAATTTTCTCAAAAAATCGTTTTGAATTGCTATTAATAACTAACCCAAGAAACCACCATATTACTCTAATCAAATGGACGGCGAATCATGGGAATGTTTTAAATTGCTTTCTCAAGATCTATAAGAATTTGTACATATTATTATGTATTATATATACCATAATTTCTGTAATGCCATTCTGTATACTATATACATAGTATAGAATGGGCCTACAAATCTATAGCCTGTCTTTATAATCTGGAATTATATTAGAAAGATTTTTTTAAACAACGCTTTGAAAATAGTTTCTATACCTTATATCTATAGGAGCAAAGGTATTATTAGTGATTTGCACAATAAGTTGCTGACTATAATTTCTTAACATCAACTCGCGTAGCTGATAAGTAATGTCTGTACTTATGAACAACCAAATCCCAGAAACTGTACTCGAAACCTCTTAACGTTTTAAGTTTCGGTCAAAATGTTTCGTGAAAGATTTTAAACATTTCAAGACCAATTTCGTTCCATCAAAATAATGCTCTTGAGTAGAAAATTGGTTGTAAGTGATTTCACATTCTGTCAACGATGTTTTATTGTTTGATTGAAATTCGCTAAAATGCGATTTCCAAGTGTTGCCTGCTGCTGACAACTTTATGGCCAAACTCTGCTAACCACTGATAGTGTGTGCCTTGACTAAGCATTTGCTTTTGATTTATTAGGCACTCATGAGGACGCTATGTATGGCACCAAACTGGACACCATACGTCGCATACACACCGAGGGCAAGATGGCCATTTTGGATGTGGAACCACAGGCATTGAAAATACTGCGTACAGCAGAGTTTACACCCTATGTGGTTTTCATAGCGGCACCCTCGTTGCAAAATATTGCAGATGTAAGTAGATACCGAATCATCCATCAATCATTAGCTTAATTTAATTGGCTTTGGTTTCTTGCAGTACGATGGTAGCTTGGAGCGACTGGCCAAGGAATCGGATATGCTGCGTCAGCTGTATGGACACTTCTTTGATTTGACTATTGTGAACAACGATATAAGTGAGACAATTGCCACGCTGGAGACGGCCATTGAGCGAGTGCATACCACACCACAATGGGTGCCGGTCTCTTGGTTATACTGACAAGACAGTGAGCTGGAATGCCCCGATTGCTTGGAGGGCTGCGACTGTGAGTGGGAGGCATATACACAGGCGTCCAATGTGGCGCTCTACTAGGAAGAAAGAGAATACACCAAGCCAGCTGCAATGGCAATTCTACCATTAAAGTATTACTACGTAAAGATACAAGGCACAAATTAAGATACACGCAGGACACTCACTCTCACACACACACACACATCACGTTAACACCAAACAGCAGCAAGAAAAAAAAAAGATTTAGCACGATGGGTATTACTTATAGGACAACGCAAAGACAAATTTATTCCAAAATTTTTATGTTTGTCAAGTTTTTGTTAAACGTTTTTTTTGTACTAAGACTAAGTTGAAGAAAGTATGCAAACTATATTGCCATTCCAAGAAATGTATTTATTTGTATTCTACATATGTGTTATTTAGTATTTTGTTAGTATTTTTGATTCATGCCAGACAGCATTAAACGCTTATGTAAATCTTGCACTTGTTAGTGGCTAAGTTAACTCAAAAAGGAAAACACAACAAACGTTTAATTTATGTAAAATTTATTGATTTGCAAGAAAGTCTTTCGAAAAGCCGCAAAACGAGTTAGTAAATTATAGCAAAACTTACGTAATTAATTATAATTAATATAAACACAAGCGGAGACAGCAAAACGTATGATGTGAGCAATTTCAAGTGTTTCAAGAGACAAAAAAAATAAAAACAAAAAATTTACATATTAAAAAAGAAATAAATTAAAACTAAAAGAAGCACGTTTTTAAATGCAATAAAAATTGATTGAGTAAAAACAAGAAAATATCAAACACTGCAGTAACAAAAGCCAGACAAGAGCGCAGCGACTTTGTAAAGAAAGCCAAAACAAAAAAAAACCAATTGTTAAAGTTTAATTAAATTAAATGAAATAAAAATTAATTAAAAAACCTAAATGCAATCAAACGTAATGAATTATTTCTGAAAATTAACATAATAAATTGCAAATAAATTAAAAAAATTAAAAAAATAAACATAGAGTGAGCACAACAAAAAAGAAGACACACATAAAATGTAATGAAAAAGCAAACTACAAAAAGTATATAAAAGGCAAACAGCAAATAAAAAAATAATAAATTTAAACAAAAAAAAAACAAAACTATTTAGCAAGTGCATAAGGCACACAGCGTAGTAAAAAACACACACACACACACATTTAAAAACATAACACACACACACATGCATACTTAAGTACTAACAATTGTATAAGTACATAAAAGTAAATATTACTTATATATATTTTTGAACAACTCAAACTCAGGTTGGATACATTGAAAATCAAGTCAAGTTCAATAAGAGCAATATATAGCGAGCGCTTCCTTAAACCCACTGCTAGCACCACAGAGAGCAAGATTTTTTAGAGAGACACACATTGAGAGAAGGTAGCAAACCCGTTGAACCAAGCAAACCACCCAGCGTCGCCCTTATAAAAAATTTTTAAAACTTATACGTAGCACTCCATAGTTAATTTAAAAACAAAAAAAAAAAGGCATTTGAAGCTTCCAAGCAACACTGTATTCGATGGGTAGCTGGCCAGGGCTACTTTTGATGTCAATTTAAGAGCTGTACCAAAAACTTGAGTTCAATTTAAACTCTGTTAGAAAACAAGCAAAGCTTTAATATATTGGCAAACGCTACAGCTCTCGACAACTTTTAGTTGGCATAGCTCATTTTTGGTCAGCAAACTGGCAACGTGGAACACTTACTTTAGGCCAATATATATAAATAAGCCAAACAACAACAAGAACAAAGTACACTTTGGACAAAACACTTAAAATTTAGACTAAAGACAATTAAATGTATAATCTTATAAAAAAAAAAAACACAATATACGCATATAAGTTGCAGCTAGAGAAATTCCACTTAAAAAGTCCCATTGTGCCCCAAACACACGCCCACACGATCAGTTTGGTCCAGAGCTTATTTTTTAAAACGCAGTCCAAGTTCACAATACTTTTTATAGTTACTCCTAAAACCACATTTTAGGAGCTGCTTATGCTGTACACTTTTAAGATGATTTGAAAGAAGATTTGCGGCTCAAGAACCTTCCACGCGTCATCTTTAAATGTCGCACAGTGTAGACGGCACTTAACACAACAACCACAACAATTCTATGGTTTCAAAATGGTTGAACATTTTATGCATAATTGTATTGAAAATAAAGTAAACTCCTAAAATACATAGCAGGCAGGCGACAGATAACACAACGAGGCGCTCAAAGTGAGCAGCGGGGCAAACAGAAGAGAAGAAGAAGAAGAGTCAGAAGAATCATAGATAATTTCCAAAAGAAACGCAACTAAACAACCTACCCAAGAACTACCTAACCCACAAAAAAAAGCAACAGCAGCCGAGTGGCCAAATTAACTAAGTATTTAAATTAAATTTTAAATTTAAAAACTAAACATAATGAAAATGTATGTATTGTATGTATATTTTGCAGACCCCCCAAACCCATACCTATATGTATGGCTGGGTGTGCCTCAACACCAATGCTCAAATCAAAAGATAATGTTAGTAGAAACCCCGGCTAGAAATGCGTAAATTATTTATTGTTTTTTTTTTTTTTGTGTCGGTCAGCAGATGAGAGAACAAATTGTAGCTGTATACTAAGAATTATTTCACCTAAAATTAAGTAAACTTTATTGTTGATATTACATTAAAAAAAAAAAAGAAGAAGCAGATATATAAAGGTAAAACGAAACCAAAAATCAAGCAACTGAATTAGAATTTTTCTCTAATTTCATAAGTTGATGAATGATAAATGATAAAGCAGCTGTAGTTGATGATACTGAAGCTAAAGTTGATGCAGCTAATGATAAAGATGATAGAGATGATGATGATAATGCTTATGATCTCCAAGTCAATATAAATTGGCACGATTTAAGCTATTTGAGTGAATTGTTATTAAAATATAAATCTAATAAGGGCAACAGCCAAAAAAAAGCAAAAACAGTAAAACGTTAGTATATGTATATCATTAAATGAAAATGATAAAAAAAAGACATTATATATATTAGTTTAAAGAGAATAAAACAATAAAACAAAATAAAATGAAATGAAAAGCAAAAACGAAAAGAAATGCAAATTAAATACAACCAATAAACACTCAATACCGAATTTTAAACAAGTTTTGAATCTTGCCTGGATAAAAACAAGCAGCAAACGCAAAGACAAACCAAAAAAAAAAGACACTTGAAGTATAAAAAATAAATAATAAAAAAAAATACAAAAAAAATCTATACCTATATGTATACCTACCTATACCATAGTAGCATCAAGAACTGCAGCGCGGCAAAGCAGAAGCAGTTGAAATTTCAACCAGTTTTCGCCTTGATTTCAATTTGCCAAAAAAATGACAGCCACAAAAAAAAAAAGATACATTTGTATATACTTATGTTCTGCTTTAAAGTTCTTAGAACTCTCTGTCCATGGCAACGTTAAAAATTCGTCGAAATAATGACGCCAAAGTGAAGGTAAGCCTGACTTCTGCCGTCATAGCTACACATATCTGTATACCCTACACCCTTACACTGTCGAACATCTGACAAATGCATCTAATTGAAATACTAGACATGCCAAAAAATTTCCTGTGTCAAGTTGTTGACCCAAATTTTTTACACATATTTCAAGGTTTCACGTGAATTTGATACTTTCAATTTTTTGTTTTTTGGGAGTGTGTGAGATACCCTCCCAAATTGTTTTTGATTATACCAATTCTATTGAAATCTTGCGCAAGTTTTTTAGTTAAACTGCAATTATTACAATTTAGTTCACTTGTCACATGCACACACTGACACACACACAGATACTTTTACACAAATACACTCACATAAATTGTATCTTTGCTTTTTTGTATGCCAATGCGCAAACTCAAAACGTGCCGGGAAATATTAATAAGCGGAAAAGCGCAGCTTGACAGTGGAGCGACGAAGTGGAGCAGCGCATGCATAAATTTCAGAGACATGGAAGTCCCATATCGATGTATTTGTATCTATGTGCGCAGTCATAGTCATGGACATGGTCTTGTGCATATGTATGTATGTCACGCGATTCCCGTTGGTTGTCAAATGCCAAAGCCAAGTCTTCCAGCCATGAGCATTCAAATACAGTGAGCACTCAATTTGTGGTCACATTTTGGTTGTACAGGTAAACTTAGGCTTAAAATTTTGATGAGATGTTAATAAGCAAAATTATCGCATCTGGGGCTCAGAAAATCCGCAAGCGTTCCAGGAGAAGCCAATGCACCTACAACGAGTGACTCTTTGGTGTGGAATTTGGTCTGGCGGCGTCATCGGTCCATTGTTCTTCGAAAATGAAGAGGGAACCGCCGAAAACATCAATGGCGAGCGCTACCGTGCAATGTTGACCAACTGGTTCTTCGAACAAATTGAAGATGAAGTCTTGGACGATATCTGGTTTCAACAAGACGGCGCCCCGTGCCACACAGCGAACGCCAAAATCGATCTTCTGCGCACAATCTTCAGAAATCGCTCAATCAGCCGAAATGGCGTTGTGAATTGGCCACCAAGAAGCTGCGATTTGACGCCTTTAGACTATTGTCTTTGGGGTGCGGTGAAAGATGAATTGTTATGCCAACAATCCGCAAACAATTAATGAGCTGAAGGACGAGATTGGAGCCGCTTTTGCCAGGATAAGGCCCGAAACAATCGAAAATGTGCTCAAAAATTGGGCCGATCGAGTGGCATACTGCCAAGCCAGCCGTGGTGGTCATTTGACAGAAATTATTTTTCATAAATAAATGTCATGAACCAACCTTTCAAATAAAACTTTAAACATTGAAAAATATTCAACCGTTTTGTTTTTATAGCAAATTAAATTCCAATTTTTATATGGACCACCCTTACTAAGTAAGTACTTCGTATTTTTTAATTTCTTCAGAACTTATATTTATAATATATAAAATAATAATGGCGTAAGTGACTATTGGGTGCGAACGTCTTTATAACTCATTGCAATCAAATTCGGCCGTTGTTCGAAAAACGAATACGTACATTTCATTCGCATTCCCACTTTCACCAAAACGATTTATTTTTGTGATTTGAAATTGAATGCTTTGTAGCAAGAGAAATTAAAACAAAAAATGTAATGTTCTAAAATAATTTTTAAAAATGTTCTTTGATATTATTGATTTATATTTATGCTATCTTCAAGTTAGATAGATATTCGTAGACAATTATTTTTCCCCACGCATTCCAAAAAATAGCAGGCACAATCCAACATGAGAATTTATCGTAAAAAATAAGGGAAAGAGACAAGCTTATCGCAAATAAAAAGAAAAATATACGAAGCTACTGCCAACAATAAATTAGTTTTTCAAGGCACGCAATAATGAATCCGAATAAAAGTGCTTGTTTAGGTTTTTTCGTTATCCGGAGCACGGTCGACATCCAAAGTATTCGAAACAATTTTTTGTTTACGATATCTAAAATTTATTTACGATATCTCTAAGTATTAAAGTTGCAATGATAAAGTATGCAAGTGTGTATTTATTTTTGAGAAAAAGGGTACAGGTATCCTTATCCGAAGCCAATAAGACCTTAAAATGTTTATCCCAAAATGATCAGAACAAAAGAAATTAAATTAAAAATCTTGGAAAGTCTGGTGATTTGATTGACCATCTTTCCTTATTTTAAGAGCTACGATCAGTTATTCTAGATTTTTACTTGCATTAAGTTTTTTTAATTGGTCATTATTGAATTTTGTGGCTTACTGTAACTTTTTTCAAGTTCAAATATTCTAATCCGACAGAGACGATCCTCTTTATTGGGTATATAAGGGTACAAATTTTTGAAAAATCTGCTGAAAAACTTGGAAATTTTAGACAAAAATTGCCATAAAATATTGGTAAGTATTGTGAAACCAAAACAGCTGAAAGCCACATCTTTTATCGTAGAAATTTAAAAATTAATGTAAACAATAAAAAATAGTTTTCAACATAAGCGTCAAAATCGGAGGATAACTGTGGAAATTAAGCAAAATCCATGATATTTATGTAAATAAAGAAATAAAAAAATAATATTGCCTCGAGATGTCTCAACATGATGACAGATGCTGTGAAAGGTAAATCATTTGTCTTTCAAGAACTCTCTTTTTTTAAGTTTAAAAAGTTAAGATAAAGTATTTTATCTGTACTTATCTTTGAATCATTTTGGATTTCCCTTTTAAGAAAGTCTATGATTTTCGGTAGACTTTTTAATACTAAAAATTGGGTTTCTTTACTCATTTGTATTTAATTATTTAAGTTTTATTATTAATATCAACAATTAGTACAGCTGAATAAATTTAAATATTAAACCGCAAGTACATTAATGAATTTAAAACAATACTGAATTTAATTATTTTATATATTAGTTGGGGAACTTTGTTTTCCCACAGGCCAGCTATGCCAATATTATTAGCGCGATTTGTGGTAAACCAATATCTTAAAGCAATATCTATTCGTTATTTGGGGAATTTTATTTTTTGGAGGTCAGCTGCGATTCTACTTATAGCCTATGGTTGCGATAGAGAACAAATATTCAGTTTTTGGTAGACTTGACCAAATCTGCAAATCTTTTTTCAGATGATGGTTGGATTTTCTTAGAATTACGGAATTCAAGACAGAAACCTTTATTATTACCACGGTATTCTCGTTTCTGAAATACGACAATACTGCACATCCTAAGTGGAACGAATTAAGTTCGGTTGGAGATCGTTAAAAGTATGAATATATTATTTAAAAGGTGTGTCTCGCTTCAGAAGCACATGAAACACATCTGCGAAAAGGTATACTTATATTATATGTTATACTTTATATTATTCACAAAAATTCTCGAAGTTTTGGGCTTCAATTTAAAATTTAATTTATTTGTTTACCTTCATATTTTTTTGTGTGACAATAAGTAAATTTAATAAATAAACAAATATATACTAGAACCTACTATTGTGTTACCTTAATATGTGAAATATTCATTCACTAACTAATTATAATAACTACATATATAAAACCTTGACAGCTTTACAACTAAAATATTCGCTATATAAAAAGGAACAAGGGGAAAAACCTTTCAAAAAAGAAAAAACCTTGCAGCTAAATTACAAACTACTCCAGAAGAAGGCTTTAAAATTAAATTATAGTAGAAAAAGTCAATTTTTTTTTGTGGTGGCTATATTGAACTAATAAACATTCAAAATAGTTTTTAAATTGTATAGAAATAAAAAAAGTATTGTTTTGTGGGTAAGTTAAAAATTAAAATTTGTTTTTGCTTTTTAATAAAGCCTTGATGCAAATGCTTTGAAATATTAATGCAAGATTTATTTATTTATTTAAAAATACTGGTTTATTGTTATAAGCTTGCTCTCTTCGTTTGTTGTTAATTAAATATTAGAATTTCACGAATACAGTCTTTAAGTTGTCTCCTGGAAAGTTACTCCACTTTATAATTTTTTGCATTACGACAAATGTTTATTCAAACTGTATCGCAAATTCAGGCAAAATTTTCCATGTCATTTTTCCTAAAAAATTAGCCGAAGATACTTTTTTTTTATTTTAATAAGTGTAGAACCTGTTCATCAATTTCGAACCTTAACTTTTTTTTTAAACTGAGAAGTATATTTTGTATACTTTTTTTTGTTTTTAATTTGCTTTTCTTATTACTTTAATAATAAATAATAGAACACGCTAATGCAAATCTTCGGCTTTTGCGCCCGCAAACAAATAATCTGAAGAAGCTTTAATCAATATTTAACGTCCATACGCAGCATGCAAAATTTACGAATGTAATGAAAAAGTTCTTAAAAAAAATTGTCGCACTTGAATGCTGTGCATGCGCCTTTAAGGACAAAAATTGATTCATTAAAAGTTGTATATAAAATAAATTTTAGATATTATATGAAAAAAATATAAAGTAGGTTTTATTCAAAATTTTATATCGGACGGCGTTTTAAAGAAAAGGTTAAAAAAAAGATCCCACAAGAACCTACTTCAATATGTAAATAAATTAACCAAGACAACACAAGAGTACCAACATAGAAGGGTGCAAAGCTGAACTTAATTGTTGCTTTTGCAACAATTTTTTTCAGACAAATCGAAACAAACTAACTTTTTCTAACATAGTGAATACATAATATTCCTCATTCCAACTGTTGAGCAGTCTAGAATTTAATTAACTTTATTTTTAAAATTACTTATTATTTTTTAAAGTATTTATAAATTACTTCTATAAAATAATACGCATTTCTTATTTTCAAAAACTTTGCCCTACCTACCCAGTCATTTTCTATTTCCCAAAATTACAACTGTTGAGGTTCTACTGTAACAACATTTGGCCAATGGTCTTCCGCTGTCTGCATGCGCTCGTGTGTGGGCGCTCTTTTTTGGGGCGTGTCAACGAAACCTAAACGCTCACTCACCCAGTCATTGAACTGCAGGACAACAACGTCAAAAGAACCTCGCACCCCGATCTAAGAGCCGAAGTGTGCGAGTGCTCCATGGAGCTGCGGCAGCTACTACTATTGCGATCTGCAGCAGCGATTGTTGCAGTTGCTGCGCTGCCGCCGCGCAGTCGCTGCGTTCACTGCTGCCGCGCGATCGAGTTTCGAGTGGAGAGCTCTGACCAAGAGCCAGTTTTGTTTCGGAACTGAGCGCATTAAGTTGTGAGTTATACGTCGCTTGCCGTCACTTGTTCAGTGTACTACTCGTAGTTCTACTGAAGTGTAAGTGTAATTTATTTTGGCAGTCGAGAAATATAAAATTCCGGCTTTTTTATTTAAAATTTAAGCACGTGTGTGTGCCGAAATGGTTAGAGCGCGATGTTCAAACAAACAAAAAACGTCAGTCGTGGAGCTGTCAGATACAAATCCAGCGCAAAACGGTTTTTTTTTTTGTCTGTTGCAGGCATTTCTAAGAAAAAGGCCTTATCAGTAAGACTCAACGGCGCAATCACAAAGGGCATGCTATAAATAACTAAAAAAAAATGTGTATTTTAAAATCCCAAATGTATTATCAAAATGTAGTTCCGAGTTGCATGTGAGAATGTGTGCGTGTGTGTGAGAATGGATCCATGTGCGTGTTAAAACTTTTTGCCTTCAGAATCGCTGATGTTGACCTTTAACATACAATCCATCAAAACTGTTTAATGATGTTAAGTACGAACTGCCGCATCTTGACGCTGCCAGCGTCGCTGTAGCTACTTCTGTTCGCTGCCTTGTGCAATCGCTGTCTCAACTAGCAGCAGCAGCAGCCGCAGCAGCAGCGGCAGCGATAAGGCAAACCAGTAGCAATCAAGTCGGCCCGGCCAGCACGACCCAATCAGTTTTTAAAGCTTGCTCCAAGTTTCTGGCCGTCCGTGCGTCTTTACGTCCGCTAGTCGGCTCTGTTAGGCGAATTCTGTGCGTGAGTTGTTGTTGTGGTCGCTGTTGTTGTTGCTGAAACACGCGCGTTGTTGTGAATTCTCATGCTGTCAATAGCAGCTGCTGCTAACAGGTAAACCCCAACAACAACCACCTCAAGGAAACAAGCAAGAAACCTTTATATGCTACATAGTACTATATATTAAACATATATGTTTTTACGTCCGTCCGTCTGGCTGCCCTTCGCACATAAAAGAGTAACTCCAAGAGCCCCCAGACTGCGATGCGACCACAATGACATAAAACGCGCATAAAGAATCTCAATTGACTTGGAAGCGACTTTAAGTCGTTACTTTGATCTTGGCTTGGCAGACGACGCGCCGCAAACATTCCGTTTTCATCTTTCGTACTATTCGATATATCTTTTACTGTTTTGAGCTTCTTTTTTTTTTAATATTATTTTTTTGGTCTTTTGCACAAGGTTAATACTTAATGCTATTGTAAATATTTCATATTCATATTGTGCACTGATGATGCCTCTAAAGCTGTCATCAATGGCCAAAGATACGTGGTTATGTTTTTTTTTGTTTCTTATAGCGTGTTATGTAGCATGTTGCCTTATACAAGCTCATTGGAGCAGAGAGAGTAGGGCATGGCGAATTTGTTTCAGCTGTAGTTTAACGACATTGTTATTACTTCAGAAACCCTATGCTTGTTACAGCCAAAAGTTGAGCATTTTGATTTTGTGAATGTGTTTGCGAATATGTCTAAAAATGTGCATGACGGTTTCGGAAGCTTAGTATTTTGTGACCTAATAGTGTGAGCAATATTTTTAATTCGTCAAGTAGGAATCGTAATCGAAATACGGAACAGATATGATTATCTCTGCTTGTTTGCAAAACTTTAGCGAGAGCGTAAAAAATTTTCATAGCTGCTCCGTAGTTCAATGGCATTTCCGATTTGGGATTTAAACATGCATTTGAATTTGTTTTTATATGTATTTTGTGACCAAGTGGACTTAGTAACATAATTATTTCATCAGCCGAAAATTGAAATCAAAATACGGATCAAAATATTTCAAGTCTGTCTGCATATAGGGCTATCACAGCTAAAAGACATCAATAATTTGCAGGTCCGTAGTTCTTTTCCACTTATGATTTAAGAATTTAACCATTCAGCTGACCTACTTACCATATATAAACAATGCAGACAATTCATCAAGTTGGAATCAAAATCTGGAATAGTTAGTTTACTGATATCTATGACAATTCCGATTAGTTGATTTAACCAAGCCGTAATCATAATAGTGAGTCCTATATAATTTACTATTTAAGTTATCCTTTTCGACTAGTCGCATTTGAAATTCGAAAAAGCTGAGTTATTATTCATATATGATTTTGTGTATTAATTTATTGTTATTGCTCTATATGTCAAGTTAAAGACATTAATTTTTTTATTATTATTGGATCATAAACTTCATTGCTAATAATAAATATATGACAAAAACAAAATCGGAAATTTGAAAGGCTAGAATGGGCATCTATAGAATGCTTATATTTACATAATGTTTAATTTGTATTCTCCTTCACTAATATAACTAGTTTAATCGTCTAGATCTCCGATTCTTATCCAAAGTAGTGCCATTGAAATGTGTGGGAAACTTCTCTGAAATATTCCATCCACTTTATCCCCAGCTGTCTATTCGTTTTTATTATTAATCGCTTATTTTTTAATGCCAATAAGCTTTTGTGCAATCAAATAAGATTTTAATGAGGTACTAGCTTATTTTTTTGATTGTGTGAACACTTTTTTTTATATATAATTACGTTTTTTTTATGAATTCTAAAGTATAATAAGCATTTAATTAAATAAATACCAAAGGATCGCAATGTGTACAAACACACCAGATACTCAAAAACAAGCACTATGATTTTTTTACTAAACAAAATAGGTCGGTCATCCTCAAGAAAATAATTTTATCATTGTAATGACGATCAGCTTGAAATGCTTCTTAATCTAATTCAAGAAAAACGAATAAAAAATTCCACTTGGCAGATTTAGTTCAAGTTTTGCATTCTAAATATTTGCTCGAAAACAATTACTTTGTTATTAAGTTATCAAAAGATAAGGCATAATGAGATAAGATGGTCTTTTGTCCTAAAAGAGGTACGATATAGGTCGCAGTGTCCACTCGGTTTTGTGAGAAAACCCAACAATTAAAAAAAGGAAGTATTTAAAAGATTATATCTTAATAATATTATTATTATATTACAGCATTTTATTCTTAAAGTCAGTACGCAGCTTGGAAAAAAGTGCGGAGATAAAATAAAACTTAATTTTAAGAAATCGCTGATTAAATTTTTTTCAATTAAAATTCAAAAATGTTGATAATAAATTAAATTTTTTATTTTTTTTTTAGTTAGGCTAGTACAAAGACTCGATTAAAGAAATACGTTTTTTTAAATGTTTTAACTAATTGCCCTGAACCCAACTCACTTAGGCCAGGAGAAGATCTTTGTGATACCGATAATAGAAGTAAGTGATAAGAATATTGAGTAGACAGGAACAATTAGGGAAATACGAAAGTGCAGGACCATGCTTAAAGAGGCATTCGAACCCACAACCTCTGGGATGACAGTCTAGTGTACTGCCGCAAGGCAAGTTTAACTTGTAAAGAAACTGTCGTTTCGAAGGTATAGATTCCTACGGCCATATTAATTTTACAATCGAAAATACGTTGCCCGCGAAATTTGAAAAGTCACATTATTTTTTGAACACACCTCGTATACTCGTAGTTGTATGATTCTCATCATCATTCACTGTAGCATGGGCCTCTGCATGGTCCAAAGAAAATTAATTGATTATAATTTGAAAATGTTAAATTAAATTATTTTTCAATTCATTCAATTGTTTAAAAGAAGTATTTGTTGAATAGTTATTTACATAGCATATTTTATTTACAGAGCTTAGAGCAAATATTCACTCCGCCTCCTGCTGATTTCTGTAAGAGCTTTTGGGTTGAAGAAGATGTGAGCTTCAGATTAAAGCACTTTTTCTATTCAAGCCTAACGCTTTGTAGACAAAGGCTAAAATACTTGAGCGGTTGCTTAGTAGATTCCTTCAAGTCTGCCTGTTATTGGCCTCAAACCTATTGCATATTGCATTCTGTTGTATCTTTGAGAATACATCGCAAACTTTCACAATACAATGTACTAACTCTCGGCCTTTGTTTATCGGCTCCTTTAACAGGCAGCCTTCGTTTAAATCCTAAACTATGTTTAGTTTACTCGTAGGAGGCGGTGGGTTTGATTGGCTTATTAGAGTATTGAGCAACTCTACCTTCTTTACTACCTTAGGGGCATTATTAGCTGCCTATTTGAATGAAACTTCTTCTTCATCTGTTTTGCTGAACTATTACATTACCATTATTACATTACAACCTAAGGTAGACAGTGCCATTAGGCGTTATTGCTACATGCACGTCATACCAAAAGCAGGAAGTACGCCCTCTGCCTGGTTCTGGGTGCACATTTTACTCCTTCGCTGCTGCACTGAGAATCTTTCATTGCTGGATATTTTTCATTCAGACGCACAAAATGACTGTGCCAGTGATATTGGATTTCATTTTCTGCAGGACTCTGTCAGACATAGGTAGACGTCACAAAAGCGCAAAGGGCCAAAATTCTTACGTAGCTTCGAAAGCAAAGAAAAAAGTCCACCGTTCGATTAGGAGCAAAAGAGCATTGATTTGCAAACTTCATCTAAATATTGAAATCGTGGTTGGGTACTACTTTGTGCAGACGTAGTCCTTGACATTATCAAAGTATAGTTTTCAACCGCAATCTGATCAGCAATTCGTCTGCTTCTCTTTGAACATCAGAAACATCTCAACAGATTCTCTTTCAGTAACCGCAATCTCTTCGATAACAACTTTGCTCAAACTGAATTTATCGAAAGTCGCTTGACAGCAAACCAAAGAAAACGTGAGCTTATAATTTCCTAAATTAATTATTAAAGCAGGGGAAAGCTGTAAGAATTTTTATTATTTTAAAGTTAAAATAACTTTCTTTAAGTTGATTAGCGAGTTAAGTTGTTCGAGTTTCCGTAACTTGACATGTTACTAAGCTTAAAGAGCATTCATAGTCGTTGTAGCGCTACAATTATGTTCTCACTTGTTATAACTTTATGGTTCACTTAAAACGACACCAATTTGACCATCGGAGTCGTTGGAGTCGTCAACTGCGTCTGTGTCGCTGCTGGTTGGCAAATGATCCGCTTGAGCTACCAAAAACACCTAACCACCACCATCATCACCACCACCATCGACGGAGTGGGGCAGCGCTTTTGTTGTGGTCGTCAAAGTATCTGACTCATTGTAAATGCGGTCGAGTATCTGTGTGTGTGTCTAAGTTTGTGTTTGTGTGCGTCTATTATTTTGTTTAACCTTTGCTCATTAATATTTTGGCCATAGTCGCACGTTGCATTTGATAAGAGAGCTAAGGTTCTTGGTGGCAGTAAATTTTGTTGTTGTTATTATTTTTGATGTTGTGTAATAAAGTCTTGTTTTTGTTTTTCGCTTTAAGATTGTTGTTGTTGTTGGGCTTGCATTTGAGCTGCTTCCTCTAACGGCCATTAGTTGTAGACAGGCCAAGTGCCGCTCTCTGGCCGAACCGGTTTTAAAGAGCGCCCAGCCACTACTTTATACAACTGAGCTATAAAAATTTGCAACATTCACAAAAAATAATATTTAGGAAATAATTTGCATGTAGAGCAGCAAACGAACTCTAACAGCAAAAACAAAAAAAAAAAACAACTTGTTAATTTGGCTGTTGATTGTTGTTATTGGCGGCGAAGCTTTGAGCCAATTCCAATGCTTTTTAGTTTTATGTGACTAATTACAACCACTTAAATTGGACTATGACTTAAACTCTCGGCTTAGCTCGCCGTCATTCATAGATCAAAGCCCCTCCATAGAGCATACCTTGTACCGTCGCCGTGTACTCTCCAAGTCGGTTCAAGTTCAACGCGCCGCTGGTTCACGGTCAATTAGAGTGCGCGCATAAATTATCTCCGAAGCGGGAGCATCAGCTCAAATATAATAGTGGAAAAATTAAATCGTGTGTGTGTATATAGTATAATGAATGTTTATGTTTTATTATAGCAGGTAAAACAACAAAAACGCCAACTACCAAAGCTGTCCAGCCAGTTGGAATTCGCGCCCTTCCCCCCGTGCAGTTATTGCATGGTTTGGTTTGCATGTGACCACTACAATAAGATACACTCAGCTGGTAGCTGAAGCCTGATCTCGGATCCCGCTGAGCAATGGGCTCGCGGCAGAGCCTGTTCTGGCTATTGACACTTTTCACTCTGTTGGCGGAGTGCAACAGTCGCGAATCTCAGCTGAGAATTGGAAAATCTATAAATATCTTCTTGCGTTATGGCTACCTGGGCATATCCATGAGGGTGATACCCTTTAATGATACGTTTGAGACGGAGCGTTGGATATTCAAGGAGCCCACGAGGAATATATACAAGGTAAGCTTTGAAAAGGGTTGCCAACTACAGTTTAAGTTGGTAAAAGCTTTTAATTCATTATTATTGTTTAGAAACGAGTTAGGGAGCTTTCTGTTTGATTTGTAAGATGGGCTGCCACATTTTTGTATCTATTAAAATAAATAGCCAGTGGTAGCGCTAATGAGGATTATGCTCTAGCTTTAGAAGCTTTTAAAAAATGCTTTCGTAATGGATTGCCAGCTCTGCATTTGGGCTAGTATTCGCTTACAAATATTTATATCTGCCAAGCCGACGAAGTTCATTTAGGAGATCTTAGAATTAGAAATTTTCCTTTTTTAGCATTGCAAAACTATGAACTGAGGCTTTTTTGTATAAAATTACATTTTTTGTAATATTTTTTATTTCATTTTTATTCAAAACGATTGATTTATGTATGGAAAATATTCTTACATATAGTATTTACCATATTTCGGAGTTGATTGATGTATGAATTTAATATTTTTGTATACAATTAAATTTTTGTTATTCTTCATTTCATTTCATTTAAAAATCGATTGTTGTAAGTATAGAAATTATCTTTATACTTATTACTAAATAATTCAGACTTGCTTTATATTTAAATTTTTAATAACTTTTGTTTTGTGAAAAAAAGCACAAACTTCTTCGACATATCGGTGCTCCCACTTTAAAAGTAATTAAAAATTTTATGATTTGATAAATTTCTTTAGTTAAAAAAAAACTCTACCAAAATTCGAAATCAATTAGCGTAGCTCACCAAAAAATTTTCCACCCATTTGTATTGTTTTTTTTTAAAGATTTGTATTTTAAAAGAAGCACAGCCCAGCTTTCAAATCCTCTCCTCAATAAAAAAAAGCATATTTTGAAATAAAAATAGATTTCTTGAAACAATCAAAATTAAACCCTCCACTAAAACTCCAATGCAAATATTGAGATATACATCTAATTTGCATAGTAAGCAGATGAAACAACTAAAAATGTATTTCTAATCACATCCGTATATAACAAATATATATGGTATATAATGCTTTAAAAAATGCATTGATGGCTATTTTACTTCCGGAAAATCTTAAATATAGAAATAAAGACAAAAAAATTGATCGATAAGTCTTATCAATATATTCGTTTTAAAAACATGTATTCAGAGGAGACTGACTTTAATAAATTTAATTATTTCCACCCAATGCTCCACCTTGGGGCGACTACTCCTAAACACATATTTAAACTCTACAGGAATAAATGTGTATATAGTATATATATCAATTTACTTATTTTCTAATAAATACAGATTGTAAATAAAATAAGAAAAAATAGTGTGTGTTATAGGGTGGATTGATAAGTTTCCGGTCTGGCCAAGATATGGCGCCACTAGGCCTACCTTGAGGTGGCGTTCTATAGTACCATCCTTAGATAGCTTGTAGCTATAGTTTCAGCCCGATCGCCATGTTAGTTTAGATTTGAGAGCACACTGAACAAGACGCCTCTGTGTTTTTCTTGAAAATGGAAAAGCTGGAAAATCGTGTTGTCATCAAATACTTCTATTTGAAGGGGTTAAAGCCGAAGGAAATTAAAAAAGAGATGGACTCAACACTGGGGACATCCTCCCCATCATATTCAACCATTAAGCAGTGTGTTTCCGAATTTAAAAAAGGTCGTGTGAGCACCTCTGATGAGCCTCGCTCAGGACGCCCTGTTGAGGTCACAACTCCAGATATGATCGAAAAAATCCATCAAATAGTGCTGGAAGACCGCAGATTAAAAGTGCGTGAGATAGCTGAGACCTGTAAGATGTCATATGAACGTGTGCAAAATATTTTGCACCAACATTTGCATATGGAAAAGCTCTGCACAAGACGGGTGCCGCGTTTGCTAACAGTCGACCAAAAATTGATTCGAAAAAACATTTCTACCGCCAATTTGACGTTGTATAAGCGTAAACCAAGCGAATTTTTGCGTCGATTCATAACCGTTGACGAAACTTGGGTCCACCACTACTCTCCTGAAACCAAAGAACAGTCTAAACAGAGGATTGCACCAGGGGAACCAACTGCAAAGAAGGCAAAAACAATTTTTTCAGCGAACAAGGTTATGGCTACTTTTTTGGGATGCAAGAGGTATTATATACATTGATTACCTTGAAAAGGGTAAAACTATCACTGGTCAATACTACGCAGACTTATTGCAACGTTTGAGCCACGAGGTTAAAATTAAACGACCTCATCTGTGCGCACCAGCGCACAAGTCAATCGTTGCGATGGCTAAAATCAACGATCTGAAGTTTGAATTGATGCCGCACCCTCCCTACTCTCCAGACCTAGCCCCGATGACTATTATCTGTTACCTAACCTCAAAAAATGGCTTGGCGGTAAGAGATTTGCGGACAATGAAGAAGTAATAGAAGCTGTAAATGGGTATTTTGAGGAGCTTGACGAATCAGTCTATAGAGATGGCATTACTAGACTAGAACACCGCTATGAGAGATGTATCAGCAATGGAGGAGATTATGTTGAGAAATAAAAAAAAAAATTCTTAAATACGTTGTTTTTCTTGGTCAGGCCGGAAACTTTTCAATCCACCTCGTATTTGGGCTTTCTTTGAAAGAATTTCGAATTTCGTCCGTTTGCGTTCTTGCAAAAACATAAAAAATAGCAGCCCTGAAAAATAAATCATACAACCATCTCTTAGAATTTTTCTATTATGATTCATTAGAAAGAATTTTTTTAGTTTCCTTGCTCTAAAAAAAGAATTAAAAGTGGCAGCCCCAAAAAATATTTATAAACTCCATTAACAAACTTTCTCTCACTCTGTTCTCCAGAACATTAGCGAATTGAGCGAGAGCCGTGAGGACAACACTCCCGGCATCTCTTTCATGGCGACTTTCACATGGAATTTTGCGACAATCGACGTCAACTCTTTCAAGCATATTTTCGTGATTTTACCATAGAACGTCTGGACAAGCCTTGGGAGGCCTTTACCAGCGGCTGGTTTCCGGATAATGCGGCTAAAAAACTGGGCATAAACACTTCTTTCATACTGGGCGACTACTCCTATGTGCTCGTACGTGTGGTACGCTTCCGTGAGACTGGCAAGATGAGCACCGAGATACCGCTGAATCAAACGCTAGAGAATGATGTGAGAGTCAACATGGAACAGCTGCAAGTGGGCAATTTCTCAGCAGCCCTAAGATTTATCGATCACTTTGGCACGCACTACGTCAACTCGTATACCACGGGCAACTCCCTTTACCAGGTATTTGTGTACAATCGCAAAAACTACAAAATGATTAAGGAACGCATCAAGAACAAAGGTCTGACTGGTCTCTCCAAGCTGGATCTTTACAATTACTTTGCACCCTGGTTTGCCGAGCATTTGGGCCAAATACGCTCGGCCAGCGCCAATGCTACCGTGGAACGTTGGGCACGTCGCAAGCTGCAATATGAGTACTATGTGGTCAAATACGTAACACTCTTGAAGCTGCATGGGAATAGCACCTTGCTGCGTTCTTTAGACACGCTGCTCGGCAATGATGCAATATTGCAGCTGGACTTAAAGTCACTGAACGTGGTGTTTCGCAACGAGCCACAAAAGGAGAGCTGGTTCCATGAGGTGCTCGATAATAATATGAAGTTGTGGGAGTTGAATGTGCCACAACAAAATCATGCCAAATAGTTATTGCATTTTGGCTGGAACAGAGGGCTAACTTCAAAAGTTCCTAGTTTGCATTAAGGAGAAGTGCGTGGAGTTTTAAGTCAGAGGCGCCGCTGGGAGCTGCTGAGTGTGCACGTGCGTAGCTGTAGTTTAGCTCTAGTTCGTAATTATTGTTCTGCCTGTGATAGTTTTTAGCTAGTGTAATTAAAAGGATAAGCTCTTTTCCAAGGAGTATTTCTAATGTAAATGCTAGATTATAGTTTATGATTGTCTCGAAGTAAAGTTTCAAATGACGTCATGACATTTTTACTCTATGGAAATTATTTGAAAAGAGCGCTAAAGTTGCTGTAATTCACCACACTACAGTTTGGAAATCACTGGAAGCAAATGTGAAACTGCTTAGTGCAGTAATTGTTTTAATATTAATTAAAACAAAGAATTTTTATAATTCAACAGAAATAAAAAGTAATAATTTTATAATTATTATACCATAGCTAATGGTATAAAATAGTAAGCTCAGTTTTTGGTTGCACCTAAACTGTGCCAACAGTTTGAGAGGTATTGCTATAATATGCAGCTAAACAATTTGTTGCGCATTGATTGAAACAAGGGTACGGAAGCAAAGGAAACTACACAAACGTTTCGTCGTAAGACAACAAATTCTCTCTTCTCGATAGCTCACTTAATCGAGTACTTTTCAGATGGTAATAATACAATAAAATACATAATTTTTATTTCCATTCGTTTGGGGTTTCGTCCCAGCAAAACGAGAAACAAAACGGAAAAAAATCTTTTTGTACTCTGATTTAAACAAAGCATTGCTGTAATTCACCACACTATAGTTTGGGATTCAGTTGAAGCAAGGGTGAAAAGCAATACAAGCTTTGATATTAATTAAAACAAAGAATTTTTATAATTGAATAGAAATAAAAAATAATAATTTCATAATTATTATACCATAGCTGATGGTATAAAATAGTAAGCTCAGTTTTTGGTTGCACCTAAACTGTGCCAACAGTTTGAGAGGTATTGCTATAAAATGCAGCTAAACAGTTTGATGCGCATTGATTGACACAGGGGTACGGAAGCAAAGGAAACTTTTCACAAACTTTTCGCCTTAAGACAACAACTTCTCTCTTCGCCACTTAATCGAGTACTTTTCAGATGGTAATAATACAATAAAATACATAATTTTTATTTCCATTCGTTTGAGGTTTCGTCTCGGCAAAACGAGAAACAAAACGGAAAAAAATCTCTTTGTACTCTGATTTAAACAAAGCATTGCTGTAATTCACCACACTACAGTTTGGGATTCAGTGGAAGCAAGGGTGAAAAGCAATAAAAGTTTTGATATTAATAAAAACAAAGAATTTTTGTAGTTAAATAAAGTACTTAGAGTAGCTGTCAATTGCACTTAAACTGTGCCAAAAGTTTGAGAAATATTGTTATGATACATATACATATAAACAGTTTGTTGCACATTGTGCTGTAATTGGGTACAGTTTAGTGAAGCTACAGTTTAGGGAAATTGTGCAACGATGTGTGGCATGGGAACACTTTTAACGAATGGCTTGAAACCAGTTAGCGGTCACACAGTTTGAAAGCTGTTATAATTTAATGTTGGAATCTTTGCTAACAGTTTGAGTTGTTGGAATATTGTCTTGGCTTATTTTTGCTGGAAATGTGTTGAATAATTTAATTGGAATTCATTTTTATTAAGGACTTTGAATAAGTTTTAGCAAGTCGAAATCATAAAATTAATTTGTACTATAATTTATTTATATTATTTTACCATTTTTTCCGTTTTCTAGTAAAATTAAAACCTTCGGGAAAAATGTACATTTAAAAATCGTTATTGCTCTGATGATTTTTTAAGGTGCTTGCCTTGGCTTAAATTGTTTTATGAAATGTTGATGTCTTATATATTATAGCGTAGCAAAGTTCAGTTCATCTACCAGGCGAATAAAACCAGCAAAATAAAAATAAATATATTATTTTTAAGTTAAAGGTAAAAAAAAATGTAATTCTGAAAAATTGAAAAAAAAAATGTTCACACTTTTGAGGGCGAACAGAAATATAGAAAGATAGCAAATTAAAATTGGCAACTAAAAGTATGCTACATTAATTCAGTATTTATTTAGACTTTTTTTTTAATTTATGACTAACATCTAGTATGCTATTTAAAAATCGTCAGAGCTAACGTTGAATTTTATTTCAAATATTCCAACAATTTCATTCCATTAATTTTGTCTAAGATTGCACTACTACTACACGTACTAAAATATTTTAAATCAAATTTTTTTTTTTGGGAAAAAATGTTCAGAAATATGCATCTGCTCATAGAGCCTGATGATGAGAAGGCTGCATTGGAAGCTAAAGAGGCACAGTCTAAAATATCGCAGCTCATCATGGACTTCCCCTTTTGTGACAGAAAAGATATTATATTCGATGACAAAGTAAACATAAAGTTACCACCGGTTTCCGACGCTTTGGAGAAGGTCCTTAACAACTTTAGAAATAACAAGAACATGGATCGGCTGGTTGTTGTATGCGGCAAAGAGTTCCGCGTACACTACGACATCCTTGCGTTGTATTCCAAACGCATTCTCGAATACAAACGCACTGACTTGGTGATTTTCAATTCTCCAGCGATGTCTCCATTCGGGTTTGAGTTGGTTTATAACTGGATGAAGTCTGATGAGGATGTCATATTTTCGGGACATATCGTCGACATGTTACGAGCAGCAACTTTCTTGGACGTACCTCAGCTTGAAGCCAGAATCTGGAATGCATTTAAGTCACCAGTATTTGATGAGTTTGGCGCATTCGAGATCTTGGTTGAGACGCGTGATTATTTGGAAATGACTTATTTATTTGAACTGATAACGCCTAGAATTTCGACATCAATTATGATAATTTTTTTGACTCGGGAATATGTTTGGCTAAATGTGGAACAAGTCATGGGACTAATTAGATCGCGATTTTTGGCTGTTAATAATGAAATAGAGGTACTTTACGGAGCTTGCATCTGGCTAGATCATCTATGGCCAGCACGTGAAAAACATCTTTCTTATATTTTGGAGCACATACGCTTTGGTTTTTTCCCGATGACTTTACTTAATAAAATTAAAGAAAAGCAGAAAGGTTGCCTAGGTCCATTTGACCATATTGTAGAGGCAATTCACAAAAATCAGCAAATCCTAAAAGCAATTGACGAAGGAATGCAATTTAACACCTTTCAAGCGATTTCTCGAGGCGACACAAATAAGCTCAAGGACAATCTAAAACGCTATCATTTGTCCTGGATGGAGCCACGACGTTGGATGTGGGACGATACTTGCTGTTATCACATTCCAGTCACTGGACATTTTCCAAATGTACGTAATATCTCATATACGATGGTCTTTGATTACTTAAAATCGCTGCAAAAAAGCAACCCCGATTATGAGAAGAATATGCATTTTGCAGAAAAGGAGAAGCAATCAAGTGAACAAGAAACGCCTCAGGCCGCTATGCAGTTAGCCAAAAAGAAACCTAATATTTATAAATATTTTTTATAAATTTTAGAACCTTTATATAAAATCTTGAAATGTTTGAATGTTGAAATGATTAAGAAAAACAAAAAAATTCCAACAATTTTGAAGTTTTATTATTTTATAGTTTTTGAATAGTTTGAAATTTAGCAGCTAATAGAATCCAGGAGTATATTCATCTGCATGAGTGCTGAGGATTATTAACCTGAGCCTATCGAAATGTCAAGCCAACCCCTCACTCTTCAAGGTGGATCTAAATATCTCGGCACAACCCTTAATTAACATTCTGAGTCCAAATATATAATACTCTAAAAATCTGCCTTTCAAAACGGCGGAATTGGAGCCAGCTGAATGTGCCCATTGCCTCTACGTTGTCAAAGAACGCTCTACAGCGCAACAGATACCTCCATCTGGAGGTTCGCTATCCAGATCTGCGGTTTAGCGTCTCGCTTGAATCGTTTAGCATATTTAAAATCAAATGTGTCTATTAAAAATAGCATTCAAATTACTGCTATTGCCTTACAAAACCAGTTGGACATTATCTAAATTTGGGCAAAACGCTGGACCATCCAGCTTAACAGTGACATATCTTCCACACTTTTATTTTCCTTAACGAAAGACCCAAGTACTGCGCTCAACTTAAATGGGTAGCTAATTTCTGCTAAGACATCACATGCCATTCCTCGGCATTTACCTCGACGAAAAGCTATGCAGTAGACATTAAAAAAGCACAGCAGAGCGAAACATGACAAAGTGGAGATGACCAGGGAAGAACCAGTAATCTTTTTCTAGAAAATAAATTCATCCTCCATTAGAGCATTTTAATGCCATTTTAGTAACATGGCAGTCAAGTCTGGGGAAACAAACATAAAAAAATTAAAATTTTGCAAAATAAAACCTTGTGACAAATTGCTGAAGCCCATATATCTCCGTAACTGAATCCTCCTAAAATAAACTAAGCAGCAGTTAGCGAATCGCTTAATGGGGCATGTGCCCAAACATAGTCCACTGGCTGTATACTGCCATTGTTAGACCCATACTCATGTATGGAGTCTCGATCTGGTGGCCTACTTTAGATAAGGGGACTAACCTTAAAAAGTTAAGTAAGGTTCAGCGAACAGGCGAACTTACAATTAATGGTGCTCTACGCTCTACACCAAATGAAGCCTTAGATGCTATTTTAAACCTCCTACCACTGAACAAGGTAGGGAAACAACAAGCCATTCTATCAGCTTTATGCATGAGAGAGGCGAAAAAATGGAAGGATCAATATTTTGGTCATGCAAAGATTCTTAAAGGGAACCCACTTATCCCGAAAGCACAGACTACTGCATAGCGCAGGAACATTTTACAAGCAACTTCAGAGCCTATATTCCAACCAGAGAGGAGTGGAATATTGGGGTATCAGGCCCAGCAGGCTGGATAAAGGTATACACGGACGGTTCCAAGCTAGACGACCGTGTAGGGGGAGGCGTCTACGTCGAGGATTTCGACAATAGAATAGCTTTTCGGCTCCCGGACCACTGCAGTGTCTTTCAGGCAGAGGTCACAGCAATCCGGGAGGCTTTAACAACAATAAAAAATCTACAAGTTCAAGATAAGAATATCTGTATATATTCGGACAGCCAAGAGGCTATTAAGTCTCTAGTCTCGATGACTTCGTGTATGAAGTCAGTGAATGACTGCCGCTTGTCTCTAGGAGAGATGGCTGAGCAGCTTTCAATTCACCTGATATGGGTCCCAGAACACAGGGACTTTGAGGGAAATTGCATTGCGGATGAACTGGCTAGAAAAGGAACTACCAGTATCCTCCTTCAAAACAAGGAGGGCCTGGGTATACCCATGGCCAGCTGTAAACTGAGAATACGAAATCTTTTCGCTCTCTGTGCAAATAAAACGTGGAATCGGACATCGAACACGTGTAGAATCTCGCGGCAAACCTGGCCGACATACTGCAGAAAAAGAACCAAAAAACTTTGCTTCCTGAATAGAGCCCAGTGCTCATCTGTCATCCGTGCCATTACGGGACACTGGTTGGTAGGAAACCACGCATCCCGTTTGAATGCTCCCCACCACGACTTCTGTAGAAGCTGTGGCGATGAAAAGGAGCTAGAGACGATGGAACACTTTTTCTGTCACTGCCCAGGACTGGGCAGAAAAAGATTTAGGTTCCTACAGTCACATTTTCTAAATGATCTATCTCAGCTCTCTGAACACAAAAATGCCTTTTAAGGTTCATTCAGGCAGCCGGATGGCTTCCTCAACTTTCGTAGGGGACCTATCAAGTGGGGAAATGTGGTGAATTGGCATCACAAAGGGCCTATCCTTGGCCTAAGTGAGTTGGGACGTCGGTCCCAACTGCCGCCCTAACCTAACCTAACCTAGCGGATCGCTTACGATCCCAAACCAATTGATCTCAGATCGTGCATCTTATTTACATTCGATGACGAAATGAGGAAGACTTAGTGAATCTCGCTATTCTGTGTTCACGCAGATTATAAGCACCAAAGTATTTTGTATTCTTTTTTTTTTTTTGTAAAATTTTGTTGTAAATATTGTATAAATGTTTAAGCTCTATCACACTCTAAGTTATGTTAAGTGTATAGCGATTTATTTCTTCTTTCAATATTGGATTATAACCTTTTGTACTTATCAATTTATAGTCAATAAATAGATTTAAAAAAAAAAAATAATTTTACAATTTTGAAATACTTTAGAATCTAAAGATTTAAAGTTTAGATCATACTTTCAAGATACTTTCAGCAAATCGAAAGTCCTTTTAAAATAATTAGTGCTTTGTATTAAAAGAATTTTTATAAATGTGGAAGCCGTGTCCATATGCAACTTGATAAACATAAATTAAAAAATAAATATTTTATTTATTCTTTATTTAAATTTAAGTATACAATGGCATACTAAAGAGACTAGAATGCAAGCAACAATCGCAAATTATTTTATTTATTTAAATTGCATATATTTGAAAACAATAAATATTGCAGTAATATTTTCATCTGTAAAGCACATAACATTGCCATTCGCTTGTCCAAATTAACAATAGTTATCCTCGTCTCCAGATTTTTATATAATATATTTTACAATTCCTTTATATACTATACTCATAGCTAAATTCTGCCAGCAGAATTTATAGTAGGCATAAAACAATTCCAAATGATACATGGCCATGTAATGCAACCCAAAGAGCAAGGAAGAAGGAGCAGATGGATGATAGTAGTATGTAGTCAGCTACGCATATGATGGCTGGCTATGGCAAAGCCAATGCTGTCTCTGACTACGACGAATACTACAACGACGATGTTGATAAACTCATCCATCTCCAATCCACTTACGAGCGCAAATATTTACACAATTTACTCGAAAACGGAGGTATGAGCATATAATATTTCCAAAAACGATGGCAAACACACACAAGCACAACTCACACAGATACGCATGCACACACACACACACACTTATACTCAACCATATAGTTATGGAGATACGCAGGGAACCGATGTTTGGCAGTTAGGCTGAGCAGCCCGAGCAGCGCAACAAACCTCATCAGGCAACTAAAAGGTGGCGGGTGGAGAGAGGGAAGTTGGTTCAGGCAAGTAGGAAATCATTTTTGGCATTGGAAATTTTGTTTTTTGGGCAAATCAATGATGATGAGCAGCCGTTTGGATTGAGCCTGGAGAGCATAGCATAGCATAGTTCTACGCATGAATGAAATCATATGCGGCCAATGTGCGTGTGTATGTGAGTGAAAGAAGTACACTGAGAGAAATTAAACTCTCACTTTGAAAAAAGGAAATTAAGAGCTTGTAAATTACTTAGTATACAAAACATCGTTGCATTCTCCAAGATTTCAATGAAAACTAGCTGCAAAAAAATTCCATTAAATTTATACAAATTCAGCTAAATAAAATCGGTTTGGAAAATCTCTCTAAAATAAGAGTTATTATGGGTTTAAAAAAAGTCAAAGCTAAAAGTTCTTTGGACAAAAGTGTAAGCCACTATATATCATACTTTTGAAAGGACTATGCGGAATAAGCATATTCTTTTAAGAGCTTAAGAAAGCTTTGGGTACCTGTAAATTAGTTGGACTCAAAGCATCGTTATGTTCCTTAAGATTCCAAAAAAAAACTGCTCAGCAAAAATTTCATAAAATTTACAAATTCAGCTAATTAATATATATTCTGAAAATATCTTAAAATTAAGTTATTTTTAACTATAGTGTATTTCTGAATTTATAGGATATGCAGTTAGGCTTCATAATTCAGAAAGAAACGATATACATATTTTAAAGAGTTGAATTATTTTATTAAACGAAATCTTTTGGAAATTAATTACTACAAAACAGTGGGGAATATTTTATTATAAGCCATAAAACCAGAGAACAAAATCAAATTAAAAAATGCTTTGGTCAAAAGTGCAAGGTACTATATATAATTTTTTTGAAAGGAATATCCGACATAGGGAAAAATTTTAATTTTTATTAAAAAAAAATAAGTTTAATTCTTTATAGTATTTATTTATTTAAAAATGAAATAATAACACAGGTCAACATGGTTCAGTTGTTGGAAAGCTAAGAGTCATTTCCGAAGTAATTTGGTGCGTAGAATCCGAATCCGGCGTCAGAACTGGCCCATCACGTCAGGATTTTGAGATATTTGAGGTTATGTACACAAAAAATGGCGTTTTTTCCTACATTTGAGGTTATGTACAGGGCGCAAAAATTTTTGCGGTCTTTCTTTCCAATTACATCATTTAGTACAACTCTTACCCTTTAATTTAAGGGTTCAAGAGATCAACTACGATTTTTTTACGCAAAGTTATGGCTTTTCGAAGTTACGAGATATATCCCTTCGACGTCATTAGCATTTCACAGGTCTACAAATACAGGGGTCATGTGAGTTGTTGGAAAGCTAAGGGTTACCCAAAAAATAACATAACCTCAAATATCTTAAAATCCTGACGTGATGGGCCAGTTCTGACGCCGGATTTGGATTCTACGCACCAAATTACTTCGGAAATGACTCATAGCTTTCCAACAACTGAACCATGTTGACCTGTGTTATCTCAAAGGCTTATTGCAAATGCTAATGACGTCGAAGGGCTATATCTCGAAACTTCGAAAAGCCATAACTTTGCGAAAAAAAATCGTAGTTGATCTCTTGAACCCTTAAATTAAAGGGTAAGAGTTGTACTAAATGATGTAACTTGAGAGAAAGACCGCAAACATAATATGCGCCCTGTACATAACCTCAAATGTAGGAAAAAACGCCATTTTTTGTGTACATAACCTCAAATATCTCAAAATCCTGACGTGATGGGCCAGTTCTGACGCCGGATTCCGATTCTACGCACCAAATTACTTCGGAAATGACTCTTAGCTTTCCAACAACTCACATGACCCCTGTATTTGTAGACCTGTGTAATTCAATGCAAATTTCTTATATAAAAATTTTCTAAATAACGCGTATTTTTTAATTTTTATAATAAAAACTTAAAATAAAATTGTTGACAAATTTGTATTTTACAAATCGGAAATAAAAGTTATTCCGCGGTTTTTGTTATTATATATAAATTCAAAATAAAAATGGCTTTGAAATATTTTTTGAACCAAGGGGTGTAATAAAATAATTGACGTAGTTATGGGACGCATCTATAGATGCTTACAATGTCTTTAAAGGATCAGTATTAAGGATCACAAAAGTACAAATATTGAATTTGCACATATTGGCGTGTTTTTGGATAGACGGGCTAACACATTTTTGACTTTGCATTTAAATATAATATTATTTCAAGTCAAAAAATAAGAATTATTTTAAAATTTTTATAAAAAAAAAATTTCCAAAAATAAAAATTATTTGATTTTTAGTTTAAAAATGGCGTACGTAAAGTTTTTTTTGGGATACCTGAACCACTAGCTTGCAATAAAATCCGGTTCCTTCATAAAAAACCAAAAACAAGAATTTTTAACGCAAACATTTTTCCTATCGTTCCTATGGGAGCTATATGATATAGTCTACCGATTTTAATACAAGTTGGTGCAATGGTTAAGACCTACAAAAAACTTACAAGTGCCAAATATATTCCAATATCTTCACCAACAAACGAAACACAACAAATTTTTATTCAAAAATTGATTTTTTGGGAGATCGGCCCTATGGGAGTTATATGATATAGTCAATCGATTTTGTTAAAATTTGGTACAGTGCTTGGGAACTATAAAAACTGCTATATTTGGTTACGATATCTTCATAGACAAACAAATTATTTATCTAAAACTTTTTATTTTTTTTCGAGGTCGTCTGAAACACCCCTATGGGAGCTATATAAATTATCCCCGATATCAAAAAAATAAAGTAAACTTGCCTTCAATGGAATAATATGGGATCTGATGTGAAAGTTTGGTAGCTCTAGCTTTTACCATCTCTGAGATCTAGGCGTCCAAACGAACTGAAGGACGGACGGACATAGGTATATCGACTTCTCTAGTCACCCTGACCATATTTTAGGTAACTTTGGGGTGTTTCAGACGACTCCTTCCATATGTTACTACAGAATATTGATTGACAACCTAAATGGACTAGCAACATCCCAGATAATTAAATTTATCTCCATAACTGAATTGGCCAAGGAGCTCTAGAGCAGTGTAATTTTACCTTGTTAAAAGTTACGGTCACTGTCAAACATTTTTTTAGTCAAAGTACTTACAACTTTCGTGAAAGTCTAATAAATTTTAAAATTCCTAATCAAAATTAGCTACTTGAACAAAGATTTTTTTGTTATTTTGTAGTAGCTTCAAAATAATAAGATTATTAAATAATTAAGATTTACTAAAGAAACTGAATTAATAAACTCAAAAAATACCCCGACCTTTTCTCGCAGTGCATGATTGATTGTGCAATAGATTGATGCCTATGCCTTGTGGAAAGTTCAAAAACTGAGCGGCAAGCAAATCAAATGTGTACACAAAACAGATTAGTATGGGTGCCCGAATATACGAATAAATGTATGGATCGTATGTGTGTGATATATATACACATATACATTGATATGACGACGTTGGCCAGCTTAAATATAATGGCTGCCAGCAGCATTATAGGCGATTCATTTCAGCCTGCATTTCAATCAAATGTCCAGACATGCGCTCCAGTTCAGTCCAGTATCAAGCCAAGGCCCCGGTTAGACAGTTAGAATTACAAACAATGTTTTTGGGGGCATCATATCCATGGCCCAAGCCAAATGATGGGCGCTGTCCAAGCTGCGAACTCAACGAAATTAGAAACGAACGGGGAGGATGAGCTTGACAGGGTGTTGGTTGGTGGTCAATGCCAAACATCAATAATAATTTCATAAATGTAATCAGCATTGAGGGCGCAGTAACTGTAGAGAGCTGGGTATGGGGGTCTCCGTGATTGAGCTCTTAATTGGACATCGATATTAATCCTTGAGTGACGTAGCGGTCAGTGGTCAACTGCTTGTCGGCCATTTTCATTAGTTAGAGTATAGCTTAGCTTCGTACGATGATATATGCTGCTTGTGTAATTGATGTTTCGGTTTGATTCTTATAAAATACACAAGCCACAAGCCACTTCAGGACGTGCCTAAGTCCAAACGGATGTTTTGCAAGAGTCAACGTAAACACAAATAGTTTAAAAAAATCCTGGGCTGCTTAGGGAAAATCCGACATGCAATCCGAAAAACACGTGGAAAAGTCAAAACTCTGGCTTAGAGTTAAGCGCAATTAGCGTTAATTACGCAGCGGCACTGGAAGAGCAGCATATTCCCACACACACACAAACACATGTCTGGAATTTGTGTATCTGTGTGTGTGTGCGTCTGTGGCACTTGCAACACGCTTTGGTCCACACGCAACATTGCGGCCACTTGTAGTTTAATTTACTTTTGCATTTTTTTTTTCTTTTTTGCGGCATGCAACATCGTTTACTTCAAGTGGCTGTCGCTCTGGGACCTCACTGGCTGACTTAAAGGGTGTGCCTTGCGCCAATCCGCCAAGCTCGTCATCGACATCATCATCAACCATCGACGCTCATCAAAACAACGCGCGCTGCCTATGCGATGATTGATGGTGCGTAATTTGGAAAATTAGAAACTTGCAGTAGTACCAGGAAATACACTAAATATGTGAAAATATAGAATATGTCAAAGGGGTGGTTGATTGGTGGCTGCCTACACTGCTTCAGTGTTCTCATGTTTTCGGCCGCCTTTTGCTAATGTTGTTGGCACAACAAGGTGTGTCTTGGCCGCGTCCTGGTTGGGCGCTCTTCCTGCGTCTGCCGCGTGCACTGACGTTGGTCGTCGCTTGCGGGCGCGTGCCTTCAACCAAGTTGTGCGCTGGTTATTAGAAAACAATTTAATTAAATATTCACTTGAAGCACAACAAAAACAAAAGCAACAAAAAAAGTGTATAAAACGAAAATAAAACCCAATGGCAAAACTGGAGCGCCGACGACCCGGCCCAGTTTTTCGTGCTTTGTTTTTCCTTTCCGCTTCTGTTTTTTTTTTCTCATCATAAAGAACTCAAACAAAGGACACATCAATATTAAACGACTTTGGTGTCAGTTTAAAGCTGTTCATCAATGGAAATCATTTGCTGTAATGTGAGAAAGTTTTGGTCGTGTGGGAGATACGAGGTCGCACAGGGAGACGCCTGGAAACACGCTTTGATCTCAGGGCTACACGCAAGTTAAGGGAAATCGTTTTTTAATGGGCATAATGTGGCGAGTGACTTTTAATTATATTCAATACTGTTTTTAAATGATATTTTTTTTACGCAATTTCATTCGAATTAGCACTATTCAAAAAAGTTATTTGCTTGAAATTTGAAAGAAAAATTTTTTTCATCTATACGTTTAAATTTCATTAGAAAATTAGTTAAAGATTAAAGTTTACTAATATATTTTCATAGAAGCTCAAGGCTTTTCTTCACGTCTATTCTTTCTAGAACGAATCTTTCGTATAAATTAGGTGTACTCTATATTAGGCCAAGATATCGCTTAGTAAATCCAAGAAATTTTTAGCAATTCCATTGATTGCTATTTATCTTTAAAATGTAAATCAAATTATTTTTAAATTTCTTCGAGCACTTTGTTCTAAAAGCTTTTAAAGATTTTCGTTTGTTTATGAAGATATCGCAACAAATTAAGACAGTCAATAGTTTTTTATAGCTTCCAAGAAAAAAAAAAATTGGCATTCAGAAGTTTTTTAGAGTACCTAAGTACGAAATTGTACACTGTACGAAATTTGATAACAATCGGTAGACTATATCATATTGCTCCCGTAGAAACAATTGGGCAGAAAACATTTTTGCTTCAAAATTCGTCTGTTTCTGGTTGTTTATAAAGGTATCGTAACCCAATTTGGCAATCAAATGTCTTTTGGTACTTTAAGACAATATACTCGATTTTATTGCAAGCAGGGTATCCCAAAGTCGAACGCGCCCGACTTTAACGTACGCCATTTTTTTTCAAGGAATGTTGAGATGTTTCAATAGCCTATTTTTGTGCAATTTATGATTTTCATATATTTACATATATAGTGCATTAAACGGTTTTTAAATTCGAGTTAATTTTAAGGTATCCTCCTAATTACTGCACTTTTGAGCTCTTTAATTTTAAAATAAAAGTATAAATTAATAAATAAATTCTTAAAACTTATCTTCACATTGTGACTAAAATAATAACAAGATATTAACCCTTTTTCACTGCAACAAAACCAAAATAGTGCACACTGGCCGCTTGGCACATCAGCACATTATTCTGAGACAGACGCCCATTGAGGAGGTCAAACAGTTTATCTATCTAGGAAGCTCTGTATCGTCAGACGGAGGAACGGACCTGGATGTTAACAGCAGAATAAGTAAAGCCCGCAGCGCCATTGCAATGTTGTCTTAAGTATGGAACTCTAGTCAAATTTCCCTAAGCAGCAAGTTAAGGCTCTTCGAATGCAATGTCAAATCTGTACGGCTGTAAAACCTGGAAAGTCTCCACCTACATCACGAGAAGTTTACAGGCATTTGTAAACGGCTGCCTTCGATACATTCTTAAGATCCGATGGCCGCAGACTATATCGAATCAAGAATTACGAGTCAAAAGCTTTTAGATGTCGAAATTAGACAGCGGAAGTGGCGCTGGATTGGCCACACGTTAAGGAGACCAAACGACAGCATCGTGAAGCAGTCCTTCGAATGGAATCCTCAAGGTACACGGCGAGTTGGTAGACCAAGAACTACTTGGAAATCAACAGTATTGGCCGAAGCAGCAGTAAATCGTGGCCGCAGCTGAAGTATCTGGCCGCAGATCGGGAAGGATGGAGGAAGTATGTCGCTGCCCTATGCCCCAACCGGGGTTGAAGGACTTGAAGAAAGAACCTCATTTCAGAATAATATAAAGTTAATAAGGTTATGAAAAAAGAAATAGATAAGCATGTTAAATATGTATACTTTTCTTCCTCAATAGCCCATAGAAAATGTTTTACAAAATATTCGTTTTCCAACCAGTATCCAGAGAACGTCACAAAATATAATCAATTGATTTTTATTATTGTTTTTAGTGGGGCTCTTAATTTTGTACTATATCTAACGAAGTTTTTAATTTATTTGGTCTTCCTAGATCGGAATTTTTATATGTTTTTAAAATGTCAAATTTGAAAGATGTGGACAGATACATAATGGCGGTATGGCCCAAGCCGATTTCAGGTTAATGGACAGCTATAACCTGATCCAAATTAAATTTGTCACATTTTTGTATTCACTTTTCTAAAACGTTGTAAAATATAAGATTTGGTTTATGGAATGGCGAATAACTTTTAAACACTTTTTTTTTTAAATCCAAATTTGGGTTATATGGCGGCTAAATAATATATCCATCCGAACCGGACCAAAATTCGGCAATGTGCGTCTAAATTTTTTTGTTTCATTTTAGTCAATTTTTAGCAGCTAGTCTCCATTTAGACTAGATGCTATATTAAATTAAAAACATTTATGAAATTAAAAAAAAGAAGAAATTTCGGAATTAAAATCTACTTTAGAGATGAAGGACTTGCAATTTTTTAAGTCTTCTGTAGGTTTGACTATTATAAATTTCTAATAACTCTCCAAATTTCTAAATTTGCTGGCTTCTTCTTTAATAACGCATATGCCCATGGAGCGTTAACAATATTTCTTAAAGTTTTTGATTGGTAGCGCTGTATCACTTTAAGATTAGAAAAAATCGCAGTGCCCCATAACGGAATGCCATTGTCCAAATAGATTTAAGAGCGGACCTATGCGACTACATGAAATATTTTTACATGCTGAACTTTTTTTCAGTCTGCATTAGACCGGCTCTTGGACTAAGATTGCTAGGTATTTGGATAGACAGTAGCTGTAATCTAAACTTTTGAAAGGAATCTTTTGGCCAAAGATTTAGAAGCATTTAGAAAGCCAGAAGCGGTAATCTAAACTTTTAAAAGGAATCTTTTGGCAAAAGATTTAGATTTTGAAAGATATGAAGCGTTAAAAATAAAATTAAATTGAGATTAAAAAAGTACATTCGATGCCGAAAGATTCTTTACCTTAAAAAGTCAATCAGATTGTGTTTCAAATATTGTTAACTTAAAAAATTTAGGAAGATGCAATTCTGCACAGCCAATTACCTTTTGTTTTAAAAAGTGGTATTAAAAAATACGCTTTAAAAATATTTCAGTCCCACTACTGCTTAGTTTCGAAAGATGATTCGATTTCAGTTCTTCTTATGCAAGTCTCCAGCAGCTCTTTCTAACCAACTTCACGCTACCCCGCATAATTTCGAAACTCTCTTTATGCTCAGCGACTTTGCATGCCATCATAAACTTCACACAAACACACAGAGAGAGGGAGACCCACAAAACAGCTAAATAGACAGTTTGGGTAAAGTCATCAGAGGACAATGACAGAGTCGACCGCTGTCTAATTGCATCAAAAGTGGCACGCGCAGCAACAGCTACTACTATGTGGTAGTTACAATAACCTGGAATAGGGAGCTGGAAACAGGCAACTCACCTGCAATTAAACTGTCACATTAGAGACACGCAGCAAACGGAAGTTATACATAGTTTGTACTGGATTCACTGATGACACTCACAAAGCGATTCCAACACCCCCGACAAAAGGGTAACTACAAATGAGCGCTATATCGGTCACGTGGCATGGCTCCGGGAACGAGGCACAATAGAAATGCGCAAGTTGTGAAAAGTTTGGCAAGCAATTGTTGCCCTTCAGTGCACCCGTTGGCAAAGTTTTGCTTAAGGATTAGCCGGAGTTCAGCACAGCTTTGCAGTGTTTTCAACGTGGTGGTGTTTTTTTTTTGTATTTTTATTCTGCCATTGTTTGTTTACAGTTACATTTGCAACCAAAGCTGCAACCAAAGCCAACTAATGAAAGCAAATCTGCGCATTAATTTCAAAGGAATTTGTTTTGATGCCCCTGATAAGTCTTTGCTGCTCAGCAGGACGGAAAAAGTGTTTGCTGTTTGCCATTTCTTTGGCGCTACATGCTGGGATTTGATTTCTGTCCAAAAGCTGAGTTCTATGGCCGACAGGGTGCGGGTTATGGTGATGCTACCAACTAGTTGGTCTGGTTGTTGCGCCCTTATGCGCCACAGGCACTAAGCTGCTGCCACTTGAATGTTAGCTGAATTTTGGCACTGTGCCTGCGGCCAAAGTACGAGCACACGCTTTGCATTACAATTGGTAAGGGGCGGTGGGCAGCGTTGTATGCACGCCGCCTACTCCTTGCTACAGTTATTAACCTCAAATAAAATGCGGGCGTTTGCCCCATAGCTAAATGTGTAATTAAAGTGGTCGAGTTGGCGCGGTTTGCATGCATGTAAGTACCAAGTAGTTGTTGTCCATAATGACGATGATGATGATGGGGTTGGTTGGGGGAGTTGGGTGGGGTAGGGTTGCTGGGCACTTGTCGTGCTGTACAGCTGAGGCACTTGTTAAGCCGCGTGCAGCGCACGTGAGCGGTTGATAATGATCTCACGAGCATGTATCTTCTATCTACTAGGGCAGGTCGAAAAGTATTACTTTTTCCTTATACAATTCTCATTATCTTATCTTAAAGGAAAACATTATGGTGTGTACATTTACAATTGAAAGTGTATGCATTCCAGCAAGTATGAGTTGCAAGGGTCTCTAAACTAATCCAAGAATATTTTGTAAGCAGTCATACGACATACTCACAATATATGACTTCCTTTAGCCCCTAAAAGTTCTGCTGTGATCAGCCGGTTAAGACAACTGTCTAACTAGTAAAAGTCGGTCTTATTTTCTACATAAAGGACATGAGCATTAGGATAAGATAATATATGATATATGTCCATATCGTTTGGGAATATCATTTGTAGCCCTTTGTAGCCTTGAAAAAAGATTGTAGACGTGGATTGTAGTCAGTGGAAACCAAGGAATATCCTTAGTCCTCATATCATATGAATATAAAATATCTAATAATAAAAGAATTCCCTGACCTACAGTTTATAGCCGAATCCAAATGGCGGTTGTTCTTAGGCAAATAACGTCTTGTAGCTAGCGATGCCAGTGCTACTGTGGGGAATTGAACTACCGAACTATGAGTCGCAAAATATAAATATAACAGTCTACTATTTGTAACAATATAAATTTGATAAGAAAAAAAAATAATTTTGGTTTAAAGAGGAAAATTTTGTGGACCAGGTGGATGGGTTTGGTATGAGCTTCAAATCATATTTTTAACTATAATTGGAAACGATTTTTAGGTCAACGTGGCATCCAAAAAAATGCTTAAGCCGTTAGCGGAATAAGGAGGCAAGGACGATACCTTATTCTGCCTCTATCATAGAATTATGGATATTCATTTTTGTATGTGAGTATATCTATATGACAAAAATTTTTTATTTGGATCCCACTGAAATAATTTCTTAAGAACTTGTTTCCAGTTGTCAAAACTCAAGTAGGTGTGGTGTATAAGAGTCTGTAGAATGCCTTTAACAGGAATCATCAAAAACAGTTCCGTAAATGATTTTCTGTTTATCGAACTGCCTGGTTCAAGACAATTTTAAAGACTTGGCTTGGACTTTTTCGGTCTCTATGCCTTAGATGAAAGCCGTAGTATGTTTTTTTTCTCTATAGGTACGAAATTGCACAGAAAGTGTCTTCCCAGCTTACGGATGATATCGACCATCCCGACACAAATCATTTTCAAATTCACATTTTTTCCGCTAAACCATCTACAACCCCATCATCTCCCTATTTTTGTTGGCCATTTTGTTTATTTTGCAAGATATTTCTATGGCCATAGAATATTGAAGGCAGATCGCACGCATGATTTGAGAGTTGCAAATCTTTCAATACAGATGCTTATCATAAATGTTTGTTCGTCCGCGCAGGATGTTCAATAATAAATTTTCAGTGAAAGATCGTAAAAGCATATACAGTTCGTTTTTAATCTCTAAGATTTTAAAGTTTGTTTAAAGTTTGTTTAAAGTTTGTTTAAACCTTCAATATTCTATAACCATTATTGCTAGCTATAATATAAAAAAAATGACCAACAAAAATAAGGAGAGTCTCAATAAAGAGAGGATTGAGTAACTACAGAAATTAATTTGAAAATGTGTTTTTTTTTGGTTTTAAATCATATTCCCGCCAAAACTCCAAATGTTAATCCCGCGGGCTGAAACTTCCACCATTAATTAGCTGGAAATTATTTATTGCCCTATTTCCAATTAAATATTACTAATTTTCTCTAAAACGATGGCATAAAAGATAATATTAAACAGCTCTTATTTGGACTGCAGTGAAATCAAGAGAAGATTGATTCTTCAGCTCAATATGGCAGCTACAGATATAAAACTTAATCGGCCGAACAGCCCCGAGCTCATTATGCTTTTCCGTTTTTGAAAGATTACTCTTTAACAGAACATTGTTTTCCATAACACCAATTCGGTCTACGCCCAACATACAACTGGTAAACTTCGCAACAAAAAATTACGAAACGCTTACATAAACTTTTCAGCCTGCCCTCGCTGCTTGATAAGTGTGAGAGCGTCTTGTTTGGTATAGATAGTACGTAGTACATTATTATTTATGGTAAACAGTTCAATTCGTTTATAGCATTTATTGAAGGCATTGTTCTTCAAACCACCCGAATGTCAAGATTAATCGCCAGCTGTGCCGCTGAGTAGGTTAGTAGCATGCAGGTAAGGTCTGCTATACATATAACAACTATACAAAAACAGAAAAAAAAACAATGCCAGATGAGTAATATATATAAAATGGTATATAATTTTTACAAATAAAAATTTCAAGTTCGGCAGCTTGTCAAGTGGCACTTGTCGTCAGTCGAACGTCACGGCGTTGGCCACTTTGTCAATTCAAGTGAAATTTTTATTAATTTCATTTTATATAGTATTTTTTTTTCTTTATTATTGTTTTTTTTTTCTGTATGCGTATGTATGTGTGTCTTACGTCTTTTCTCATCAATGAAAGACCGGCTTAAATATTAGTTGATTTAGCAGCTAAAAAATTAGTGCTCTTAATGCTAACAAATTGCTTGCAATTCATCAGGCAGTCATCAACAGGTTTTTCTTTAGTTTCCAGTTACCCGTCGTAGTACCCAAAAGTCGGTTCCTTTGTAAACCAACTTTTGTCAAGTATCCTTTGGCTGTTTGGCTCTTGCTTTGTTGCCAATTGACAGTTGTAAATGTTTGTTGTAAAATGTGCTTTAAAGGTGCTAATAGAGTGCCACCGCACAGTGTTTTTTGATTGAGTTGCTGCCACCAGAGAGACGAACTGATGGACGGACGGACGGACAATAACAGAGAACTTCCACAGTGGCGTAGCTACTAAAATTGGGCGCTCAGGGCTAATCTCGCAGACAATTCAGGTCAAAAGAATTTTATTTTAAAAATATCACTTAATTACTTTATTATTGATAGTATTTTTAATACCGTGTCTCATTTGACTAACTACTCTTTATTAAAAAAATTAAAAACCTAAAATTAAATAAAAAACGCATAAAAAATAGCCCAAAACTTCACGCTTAGCCTTAAAAAAACATTTTTCGATGGTTTCAACTGGCGATATCACCTTACGATTTTACCATGAGCTGATCCAAGAATTGTCTATTGCAATACGACCACATGAAAAAAAATTCGCACAAAAAAAGACCTCACAAAACAAGTTTGACTATATTTGCAATATTGTGAATAAAGTTGAAGGGTTCTCACATTTATTAGGTGTTGGTCTAAAAGTTCAATTAGCCTTATACCATCAAACTTCTTTATATATCTCTCGTCTTTTCTACTTTGAAATATGGTAAGATGGCTTCGAAGATATAATGGACACAATACAATTTTTTCTATATTAAACTTCTTGTTTTAAATATGAATCCCAACATCTTAATCTGTCAGACTTCGCTTTTTTAAACTCTATTATTTTAATATACATATGTATATAATATTATAATATAATATTTTAAGTTCCTCCAAACTTTTAAATAAAGTTACTTTTATCGTGACTCCTAGAGTAACTCGTAATATCGCTATTTAGAGCATTTCTAAAATTAGAGTGTATCCAATTTTTTTTTACATCATTTCCTTTTTTTTCTAACTACAAAATCTTTTATATTTTTTCTTCCTATCGAGCCGTCTCTGTGCTTTATCTCTTTTTCTTTCGTGAGTTATCTTTTCTGGTTTCGTGACCAATTCTGAATTCTGAGTCACTTATATATTTTTGCTAAAATAACAAATATTTTTATATGCACTTGTTTTTCCTAACTTTTTCATGTTTTTGTAAAATTTTTTATTGTTCTCTTTTTATAAAAATCCCAAAAAAGCACTTTAAGTAGGTCAGAACTCTATAGATAAAGGTTACAGAAACTGTATGCTAAAATTTTTAAAACTATAGCTAAAGAGAAGGACAGCTATAATTACTTTGGCTTTCTACATTTATATTTAATAATAATATTTTAAGGATTATAAAGACCTTCTTGGACCTCAGCGACTCCAAAGTGTTGGATAGTCCAAGATGGTTTTTCTTTTATGTGGCTATGAACTCTTACGAGCGGAATATTATTGTATCATTTAAATAATTAACTAGAAGAAAAGTTTGATTTTGGCAGTACGAAGACGATTCCAGAGATATTAAAAACTGTTTGCATCATTCAGATATCTCTAGTGTACATAAAAAAATCTCTTATATTTAATTAAATATTTTCCCATTTTTGAATAATACTCAAAAATTTCGTAAATAACAATTTTCTTTTTGCCGCTCCACACACGTTGGGCCCAAATCGGCGCCTACCCCCAGCTCCGCCACTGTCTACCGCTAAATAACTATATGACAGAATGCTTCGAAGAGTAGCTGGAAATCAATGAACTCTTCGCATTTTATGATGGCTTTTGGCCGCATCTCTTTGATTTCGCACCGACTGCTGAGACTGAGAGTGAATATGTAGTGAATCACAAGAACTTCACACCGTCAAGATACCAAGATACTTTGGCGCTGCAGTAGCTGCCAAGTGCAAACTAATATTTATGAAGTGGACCCTGGGAAACTTTGTTTGTCTAGTAAATTAATGTGGCTGCTGTTGCTATCCAAAAAAAAAATCGAAAAAATATCAAAATGAAAGAAAAACTTTAGTACGACGCGCCTCTAATTTTGGTTATTTTATTGATTGAAATTTACTTTCAATTTTCTTTTTCCATGTTCATTTGCTGTTGACCGTTAGATGTCAATGACTTTCTAGCTTTGACTTTGGTGCAACCAAGTGTAACAATTATACACACCCACCTACACCCATCTTACACCCACACTCAGCTACAACAAACACAACATTCAAAGGCATTCAACATTTAGTGTAGCAGCTATCAAAAATTATATTTCATATTGCACCAATTTATGTGCCACCTTTTGAAATTTATTACATTAAGGCTGCTCGCCAATTGCTACGTCATGCTCACAGAAAATAATTTTTGGAGGATTCTTACACACTTGAAAGGGTATATGCATTATGGTTGTGTGTTTGTGCTGCATAGAAAAAGAAGATGCTGACGATTTCTGAATCTTGAAACCTAAAAAAAGAGGTTTGCCAGCATTATCCATTGAAATTTTGAAATCTTCGATTAGGAGTAGCATGTTAAATCTTAATCCTGGTAGATAGGTCTTACTAGTTTCAAGACGGTTTGAGGCTCTATGCTCTTTATAAGTCAACGATAGCAGAAGAAGAAGAATTTTCAAGACTATTTAAGGAAAACATTTTACGAAGGATCATTTTAAACTCAACAAGACTCGAGATGCTGCTTCAAGATAAGATCATCGGTTAAAAGTGCGAAACAGCAGACATAGAACTACTCAACTGAATCGAAAGCTTTATTTCTTTTTATTTTTTATTTATTAAACTCTTTCAAAAGTATTTTTATCCAAGAATATTAGTAGTTCTATTAAAAATCTATATAGATATAATAACTTGTCAAATTTTGTTTTAGGTTTCTAAAAGCAAATTTTTATAGTATTGCATAACAAATTTCTTTACTAACAAATTCGTAAAATTTCGAAATAAATTAAGTCGTATAAAATCAAAAAACAGAAATCTTGCAGCTTGGGAAATTTCCAAAAGTTTCACCTTAATTTTTTTTATTCATGTCTCCTAATTGAGGGATAATACGTAAGGGACTTAAAACTGTGGTGACGTTTGGAAATTTTTAGCATTTTCGCGTTAGTTTTTTTTGTATATATGTACTATTTAGGAAACCCGTAGCTCTAAAAAAAAATAATACAATTTCATATAAAATATATGTAAGGGACATCGAACTGTGGTGACGTCACAAGAGCTACAGCACATTATTTAAAAAAATCATAAAGTCGATTATTTCTGAAAGCATAGGATTTACAAAATTTTAGAATGACCCATATTTTTAACTTTACAACGACCACTATTACGATATATGATACATCATCCCAAATCTGTTGAAAGGAATTGGAGGAATTACATTACCTCTGTCTTTCCAAATACTAAATGAATTAAGGCTCAAATATCACCTATTCCATATTTAAGCGATTCAGTCGTGCCTTGTTCTGATTTTAAACCACAGTTTTTTATTAGAAAGTGTGACCCAATTTGCAGGATGCTTATATTTTGTAAATCCGTAGAGTCAAACTTAGCTTTATTAGCATTAATTATATTGTATTTTCTAAATGACAATGAAAACTCTAAGGTCAAAAGGGGAACTTCTTTCACTCCTCGTATACGAGAACTTGGTTATAGGCTCAGAACGGCGCCCACCAACATTTGCCTTTTCCTGAATGTCTTAAACGGGTAAATCAAAATCCAGGTAAAGTTACTCAATTAATTTCAAATTTCTAAAATAATCTCATGTAAAAATTCCTTCCTGCCTTTAAGCTCGAAGATTTATCACATAGTCTCAAAAAAATGTTTTTAAATGGATGCAAGCTAAAAATTTACCTGATTGGAAGCATTTAAAAAAAAATTTAAATATTTTTTTTAATAAGAAAACATTTTCAAAATAAATCCATTGCAATTCTTTTTAGCTATTTAAGTTGTAGTCCCATTCTGATATTTATTATCTCTTGTAGGAAAATCCGAATCGAACTATGGATCTTCTTTGAGATTTTGCTGCTTAATTAAATCCCAGTTAATAAAATGTTCCAAAACCAAGTTATTGGAAATATCACACATGAGATAATCGAAAAATAACATCCAACTGAGTTCTTGAAAAATTGCCAAAAATATGTTTGAACATTAGGAAATTTTTAATTTTTGTTGAAAATCTGCTTTGTTAGAGTATTAATCCGTCGGTATTCTAAATTCAAAGCTTTCTACTGCTCATGTTTTGCTTAGTTGTGCTTGGTGTTTCCGTTATGCGTCGAAGGATGTTACCGGCAGTAACAGTTCTAACAAGGGTGCTTGCCCAATGGTGCGCCCAAGTCAAAGTCCACGTACATGTCCATGTCCAGTTGAAATGCTGATGACTTGCCATATTCAATGACACTTGGCACGTCAACGGGATGTCAGCCAGATGTATAAAAAACTACAGTCAGTGCTTGGGGAGGACAGACGTGCTGTTGAGGGACAGTGAACCAGAGTAAGGTAATGCCCAAAAAAAAAAACATAATAATAATAATAAAAATAAAAATTCCTTATCAAACTTTATGCCTTGGTTGTATCCAGGTGACCACACACATCGTCGTTGGCTACACCTTGCGGCGCTGCTTTTGACAACTCAAAGCCGCTCAATAGAGCTTCAGCGAGCTACAGGCTCACACTTCTACAACAATCTCTTATCAGCGCCAGGGAATGGCCCAATGCTGCTCCGATCAAGATGACGATGATGTTAGTGGTGATGATGAGCTGCTTGATGACTTTTAGAAATTTTGCTATGACTGCAGTGAAATGGTAGAGCCGGCCTTAGCATCATCAAGAGATCTGTGGCTTGTTGGCTGTGCACGCATCGTCATTTAAGCGCCACTTATGTCACTTGGACCGTTGATGTAGATGCCGCATGGAGCCAAGAGTTGCAGCCACTACAAAATCAACTCTTGTGGACTATGTAGCTCCAATTTTTGCTGGTTGTTGTTGCTACTTGATGCTGTTGCTGATGGGATTAACACAAACCGGCCAACACATCTCAAGCGAGTTTCAAGCTTTAGATTTTTACATAGTCATCAACGGCGTCGTCGTCATCAACAACGTCATCATCATCATCAACATGATCATGATCAAACAACAACTCCACCGTTAGCTTTGTACACTGCTCCAAACTCAAGATTCAGGCAGATCTCTCAACGCGCTGTCTGCCTTTGGCTCAAGAGCTAATTTTCATGTCAAGCCACAATGCGCCGCCTATGAATGATAGCCAAAAACCGGTTAAGATACACAAACTATCAGATACTTTTTATATAAACTTTACTTGCACTCTGTTGGATTTGGACTTTTTTTTTTGTTCTTAAACATTTATTTATACATTATTTACCAGGTAGCTGCCATAATAAATTAGTTAAAGCATTGTAAATATTGTTACTCGATAAAAATAGACGACAATCAGATTGTATCTGTATTGGTCAGTTCGCTAGGCGCATATTGTTTTCGGAAGTAATTAAAACCCAATCACAAGCAAACAAATAAAGAAATAAAAAAAGAAAAAACAAAACACATACTACTATAAGTATACAAATCATATTTGTTTAAGCGTTTTCGATTTTGATGTGGCCACTCGAAATCAGTGCGTCTGATAAGTAGCGCCAAGTGGCCGTATCTGATAGAGGCGTCTACGGCTGCTTGTAAATCAATAACTACCGAAATAATCGAAACGAAAAAATTGTGACATATTTCAGCTTAGTTACAACAACAGCAACAGCAATAACTATCACAGCAACTACATTTAATTGAATTGTTTATATCAGCGAAAAACATGTGTAGATACATTTGTATCTACAAGCCGCGTGTGAATACAATTTGTGTTTCATGGTACTCAATAACGCGCAAACACGATAAAAAAATTTGACAATTTGACAGCTTTTGGCTTTACTGCTGTGGGTCTCTCGGTGCTAGTAGTGGGTTGTGTGCTTTTTTGTGGGTTTCAGGGGCTTTGGGTTGAGGTTTTCAGCGCAGCGTGTTGCATGGGGCGTCACAGGCTTGTGCGTTGTTTGAACTACTCTCTGAGATTGTTAGCCATGTTTGATAAAATGAACTGCTAAACAGATATGCTAATTAGGCTACAACGAAGTTTTAATACTCTTTGCCTTTTGGAAAAATGTGTTCGCTTTAATTATTTTATAATAGTTATTTTTAAAAAGAAGTTTACTAGCACAATATAAGAAACGTTTCTGTTCGCTGTCCTCATGCTGAGTCAGCCTGGAAAATGTTATTAATGTTATCTCAAGCTACGCGATTTCCGAAGAATTATTGCGGTCTATTTCTTGGAATTTAAATTAGGTTTATGGCACAGCATTTGATAGGGATAGTTGATATTAATCGCCGAGCACGAAAAAAAAACTCTTATAACCTTTACGCCTCTCACAATCAAACAAAAAATGTCATTCACTTGAAATTTGGTACAGATGTTCGGGAAGAGTGTACCAACTCAACAAAATAAAAAAAATCGATAATTGAAAATACGTTGCCCGCGAAATTGCTTAAGTTGCCTTACTTTTTCAACACACCTCGTATACGCATTTACGTAAACAGTTTTATACCCAAAAACAAATGTTATAGCTTTTTTTTTAACTTTTTCAACTATAATTTTTATTCGAATTAAATTTTTTGTTAACAAATAATAAATTCCAATTTTAGTAATGCCTATGAAGCTGTTTTAGCTTTGATGCTTGTTGTTTTGAAATAGAATAACTCTGCTGAGTTTTAGGCTTGAATTTATTTAAAGATTTGAACTTTATGGATATGAGAATTTACGATTCCTAAAACGCTTCTGCTCAAGTACCATTGAAGTTCTTACGCCGCCAACTTCCAATATTGTATATTTTGCTTAAAAAAAAATATTATGATCTTTTTTAAAAATCCGTCTTCCAGTTCTTGGAGGAAATCTTAAAAAATATTATTTAATTTGTCTTAACGCTGCCGTTTTCTTTATTTACCCGATTGCTTGCCTCAATTTTTAATTTAAATGTTTAAAATTTTTGTCAGTATTAGAATCATATGGTAATATTTTGTAAATATTAATATTTTTCCAATTATATATAACATCAACAAATATAAATAAATATATAAATTTTTTCACTCTAATAATTCGAGATTTTTTTTGGAATTCATCACAAAACCAGCTGATTTTGAACCAAAAGTTGTTCGTTTTATTTTGTTTATGATCTGACCATTTTTTTGACAAATCTTAACATGGATGTCATAGGCTTTACCATAAACTCTATTTTTAACGAGATGAATAACCTAATATTAAACAAAACTATTGGCTTTATTTTAGGATTCAACTGGAGTGAAAAACTCATAATAAAATAAAATGATGGATTTGTTAAAAAGTTTTAGTTTCGAAAAATATTTCCTTATAAAAATGTGAATTTTTATGCTATACGAGGTGTGTTCAAAATGTATGGTGTCTTTTCAAATTTCGCGGGCAACGTATTTTCGATTATCGATTTTTTTTTGTTTTGTTGTGTTGGTACACTCTTCCCGAACATCTGTACCAAATTTCAAGTGAATGGCATTTTTTGTTTGGTTATAAGTGTTTTGCGTGCTCGGCGATTTTTTGCTATCGAAAAATATGGATCAACGGATTTTCATCAAATTTTGTGTAAAAAATAAAATTAAGTGCTCCGTAACACTTGAAATGTTGACAGTAACATACGGTGAAACTGTTCTGAGTAAAAGAAATGTTTACAAGTGGTACAAACTCTTCCAAGATGGCCGGGAAGATGCCAATGACGAGCCTCGCTCTGAACGCCCAAGCACGTCAACAAATGATGAAAACGTTCAAGCAGCGAAGAAAATTGTTTTGGAAAATCGTCGAATCACTATCAGAGAAGTTGCTGAGGATGTCGGTATATCGCTTGGCTTGTGCCATGAAATTTTTTCTAGCGTTTTGGGCATGAGACGTGTGTCAGCGAAGTTTGTTCCGAAATTGCTAAATTTTGACCAAAAGAACCGTCGTATGAGCATCGCTAAAGAGCTGTTGAATGACGTCACCGTCGACCCAGATTTACTCAAAAGGGTCATAACTGGTGACGAATCATGGGTTATGATATCGATGATACCAAAACCCAATCGTCCCAATGGAAGCGGCCAGAAGAGCCAAGACCGAAAAAAAAAATCGCCTAGCACGCAAAACACTTATAACCTTTACGCCTCTCACAACCAAATAAAAAATGCCATTCACTTGAAATTTGGTACATATGTTCGGGAAGAGTGTACCAACACAATAAAACAAAAAAATCGATAATCGAAAATACGTTGCCCTCGAAATTTGAAAAGTCGCCTTACTTTTTGAACACACCTCGTATAAACGAAGGATCTGGGAGGCTATTTGTATCAGAAACCAGATGTGCTGGGGTTCGAACCTTAATTCAACGGCACCAATAATTGAAGCATTGAAAAATATATTTGTGATGGTTTTTGAAGCCAACACGATTCTGGGGTTCGTAGGTGAGACCATATTTGCTATGTATTTTCGGGCTCGTTGAGTTCGAATCCGAGATTTACAAAACACCAGTATGCTAAGATTTTAACATAATCTTAAAAACTAGGTAATTTAGAGGCTATCTCAGATATCTGTCGTGCTAGGATTTTTAGACCTCTAATCAAAATTCAACTATCTCAAAATCATATAAAAAAAATCATAGCCGGAGAAACTGCATTACCCAGAAGCATTACCCTTTTTTAAGGTCGTTCAATTCGAATCCGAGGTCTTAAAAATCCCGACCTACCAGGATTCTGACGTGGTAGAGCTTTCTGAGACTTGAATTTGAATTTAGCTATACTAAAACATATAAAAATTATCGTTTAAAACCACACACTCAAAAAAATTGTTTGCTGTTTTTTAGAGGTTATATCAGACCTCGGAATCCGATTAAGCGGCAACGACCTTTCCTAAGCTATCCATAAATTCACAATATGCACCTATTTACTAATTTTATAGAAATTTTACTTCCATTTAAATTATTAAAATGTGGTAATAATTAATGAAAATTGTTGGTTTCATTTTCGAGTTAACAAAATTTTCAGTACTTTAACATAAGCGCTCCCGAGAGAAGCACAAATAGTTAAAATTCTCCCACGATTCCTGTGTATTATATCTTTTTACGCATACACAGGGTCTCTCACTCCATATATTTCTGGAATCTACGACTCGGCATACAAGAGGTAGCTGAAAAAGTTTTTTTAAAGAAAACTTTAGGAACAAAAGATGGATTCGCATCCCGTTCCATTGGAACTTTCTTAGTGCGTTACAAACTGTCTGAAAAAGCCTAAAGTATCTTTTACCACCTAAGTGTATAAAAACTAAACGCGCAAAGCCTTGTTGTCACACACAGACACAAAAAAAATCACACACACACACATACACACAGCTACTACATTGGAACCCAACTGGAGAGTTAATTTTTCAGGCAACGAATAAATAATTAGCAGCCAAGTGCTAAGTTGCATGGAGTATTTTGAAAGGCAAAAAGGCATAAGAAGTAGAGAAATAAAATAAAAAAATATAGAAAATAAAATGTTCGAAAAAGAAATGAACAAAAAATTCTTTCGCATGATCAATTTAGGCAGTAATAGATACACTCCTCGCACACACTTGCTATTATTGTATCTACTATCTATTGTTGTTGTTGTAGGTGTTGAAAACGTGCTGTATTGAATGCTCGTAAATTTCCAACGGAGATTTTGTAGCTATCCATGACCTGTAAAGCCCAATCTCAACGCTTTTAATTAAAAGAAGACAAAAAAACAAAAGCCGCAAAGTAGGTAGAAAATTAAAAAAAAAGAAGAGGAGCCCTGGCAGCTTATGCCAAAAATAAGGTCGTTTGGCTAGGGCTTGTTTGGGGTCTTATGGCGTATTCTGTTGTGTTTGCTTAAAGATAAAAAAAGTTTATGGCCAGCACAGCAAATAGATAAAAGGCAGAAAACATTGCACGATATAAAGTAAAAAAAAAGAACAACACTGATTTATATGATATAGTACTAACATCAGAGGCATAGTAAGTTGCAGTGGCGTAGCTACAATAATGGGTGTCCAGGGCTAGGGAATATTTTGATGGTCATAATAACAGATACTAGAGACTTGCGGATTTCTAGGCAAATTCTTTGGATAAAGCAAAGATATTTGATTTATATTAGAAAATTATTTTTATAATACAAAAACCAAAGTCGCTATTAAGTATAAAGGAAAACTGATAAAATTAAAATGAAACTAAGGAAAATATTATTTAAATTTTGTACACGCCTAAAAATATCTGATTCCAAATATTTATAAAAAAATTAAAGGATTTTAACCCATTATTAGGATTTCTCATATAAAAATTTGGCAAATAATGGAACTTTAATTTAAAATTTAGATGACGTTGAAAAAAAAAAAACACGCTTGCTTCTATTTATAACTTATATCTAGCTATAAGGCTAGTAAGGTATAAATCTAACATATACGTATAAGAATCTAGCTAAAAACTTAGAAGAATTAAATTTGAATTACTAAATCAAAAAAAGTTCAATATTTCGAATTCAAGTCCCGATATTAATTGGTTGAATCAAAAAAAAAATAAATAAAAATAAAATAAAATATTCCTCCAAAAACATAGACGGAATCCCTAAAGATAAGTGACAAAATTAAAAACTCAATTTTATGCTTAAATTAATTATAAATAAATATAGTATCTTTAAAAAAAAAAATGTTTTCTACATATTCCATTTACAATCTGTCTAAGAATATAAGTAAATTTACCAAATAATAATCAATAAGTTTTATTTTTGAATATAACAAAAAAACAATACATTTATAAATTAATAACAAATAAATGTTAAAAAAATTATGTTTACATATTTAACTCCCAATGTTAATGGAACATTTTTTTTTTAAATTAATTACAAATAAATATTTAAAAAAAATGATTTTTTCTTCATTTTTTATTAACAATCTGTCTTTAAATAATAAGTATATCTACCAAATAATAATTCACAATTTTTTATTTTTCGATATGACAAAAAAATTGTAATTGAAATTAAAAAAAAATTGTAAGTGGAATCTGGTAATTCGAAAAACATTCAAATGAAATTTATAATGAAATAAATTTAATACTACTAAAATAAAAACTTTTGAATCGACCCCCTTAGCCACCCCCTTACTAAGACACTACCTAATTATAAACTGCTACTCGGCGCACCCAAAAAATTACGCCAAATGTTGCCGCCAAGGATTATATCTATTCTTACTACTGCGGGCTTATCAGCCGCCATTGCAGTCGTTAACTTGGCCGCAATTGCAGTGTGCAGTTGTGTAACACATCTGAATCACAACCGTCTAAAGCCGTCTATTTCCACAGAACGCGCCAAAAATTGATAAGACAACAAAGAAAATCTCACACGTGAAGAGCTATATGGAAATCTCTAAATGGAACAGCAACCAGGGCCAAAGGTAAAGTAAACTAAGGTTGTCCAAAAAAATAAAACAACACTCGCCAGATAAATTTTTGAAACGGAAATGAAACACCTACGCAAATAACGCACACTAGCAAACAAACAACATCCTAATTTAGATAAGAGCCGCCAGCGCCGGTCAGCCGGACAGCCCACACACACACACACACATTTTATGGCCAAAAGGAAACTAAGTATTAGTATGCGTATCTGACTAGGAACCATATTCCTTTCTAGATTTTCTCGCGCTCTCATTAATGCGCGCGCGCATTGGTAACCCGCGAATTGTAAATACCCAGCAGCAAAAACAACAACAACAAATTGCCAAAGATTTTGCTCTAGTTTTGGTGTCACTCGCCGCCGATGTACATTACATTTTTATGGGATGCCGGCCAAAGGAGCATTGTCTAAGTTGCCATCTCGACCATAAACAGCATTGTTGTTTTGTGTGTTCAAGCGCGCAATGTGGTCATAAAACAAAAGACGCTTTTATGGTGCATTCATTACGACACGCGCAACAGATACAGATACGGATAGAGCCACAGATTCATACAGCCAGCCAGCTAGAGATACAGAGACAACAGAGCTACTTGTACGCCGCCTAGTTTATGCAAAACTTGGCTGAAATATAAACTGATTAACTATAAGGAGGTTTTTAGATTTATAGTAAACAATTTCTTGTCTTAAAACTAGGAGTTGATAAATAAATAAGAGTCGCGGTAGCCTAAAATATATGATACAGAGGCAAAAAATGTATACTTAAAATCTTTTTTGGTAAAAATTTACGGTTTACCATGATTTCTATCGAAACAGCGAAGCTGTCTGCGTTCGACTTTGAGACACTCTGTATTATTACATTAAAAGTTATTTTTGTACCAGCATAAGCTCAGAAATTCTGAAAAAAAAAATATATATCAAATTTTTCCAGAAGGGAACCGCAGCATACTTTGAACTATGATCCCAACACTTCACTAAGTACTCTCCAATGGCGGAACCACTATCGATCGTTTTGTTCGATATATCGATAGTATACTTTTGTACGAAAAAAAACTTGATTGACGTATCAACGAACAAAAAAATGGCAACATGTCAAAAAGAATACAAAATCAGCGGTAACACCATGAACTTTTTCGACCATTTGCCGTTTTTATAGCCACCAAATCCGATGGGGACCACAAAAAATTATTAAAGCAAGTCACATTTTTATAAAATTGCTTCGCATAAAAAGCCAAAAAACTAGGATGTATTACCCTTAATGATTTCTACAGACGCCCAGCATTTCCGGATAGTTGATGACTTTGGCATCCAAAATTTCGAATCTCATAAAATACGTATTGCAAAAAACGGAAAAAGCATCTCGAAAAATTAGGAACCAGCAGTATTTGACATTCCACATTATTTGGCCTCTCAAATTCCTTGAGCTTTTGGAAGTTTAGCATAAACAATTAAAAAATTTTATTTTCAAGGATCCGCCTGTGTTGGACTATAAAACTAAGTCAACTTCTACTGAAAGTGAGAGGATGGATGTTCAGTAGAAGTGAACTTATAGTTTTGGACATAAGGACACGACTCAAACCTAGAAATGTTGACATGTTGGCCACAAAAACAATCTTAAGAGATAATTTTTTGATGATTTTTAATGGAAAGTTTTTGTTTTTGAAAGTGATTTTAAACGGATTCTTTTACAAATTTTGATATACACCTTTTATAAGTATTAGCATTTTCACCACTTGCTCTATGGCACGTATTTAAATTTTTATCTGCCATATTTCTTTGTTGGATAGTACTATCGATAATACCAATAGTTTCTGCTATGGAAGCCTAAGCTATAGAGTGGTGACAGAATCGATAGTATTTGACTTCTAATACGGACCCCTTTCCTCAAAGTTGAAAAAATGAGTTGACATATTTTTCGGGCTCTGATAAATATACACTTCGAAGTAGGGGGCTATACTTTGGCTTTATTTTGGCCAAATACAGCATCCGCGCCTGCTACTTTTCCTTTTTAGCACTAAGGCATTGTGAGCTCTGGCCTCTAAAGAATTATATGTAACTATCGTTGATATTTTTAGCCCAATTTTTCCTTAATAAAAACATTTTTCTAGTACTTTTTGATTACCCTTTACCGAAGTTCTGTATAACAAGTTTTCTATATTACACGTGAAAATTCTGGTTCACGGCGAAGAAGTTTTGTGGACGTTCGACTGTTAATATTATTTGTCTGCACATATAAGGATTCCCAATTTTAAGTTTGGTTATTCTATCTCTTATTATTTCTAACATCTAGATGTTCATACAAATCGGCTGACAGCCTATTTTATTTAATTTAACCCTGTGACATATGGTACGAGGGGTATATGGGGGTAACGTGCAAAAGAAGATACCGGAGAACTCACCAAAGTTGAAAGTAAAGGTCTCAGAGATGGTAAAAAAAGATTTCATATTAGATTATTCCATATAAGAAAAGTTTATTTTTGTTTTTAATATTGGGATTATAAATAACAGATTATGCTTATCTTCTGGTTCCATTTCCAATGCCCAAGCCTTTAAAACTAAGATTCTTTTGTCATAAGAACATGACCATATCGATTTGTACCTTTGATATAGGGTATTAAAAATATGCAATAGATTTCCCCATAACGCCTTTATTTCAGCATGTTCGGGTGCTTTTTAGGCTTGACATTGATTTAAAAATGCATTGGTATAGGGTGGGCCAACTGTTGGTTTGGTTGATAAAATTTCATAGTTCGGACCATACCCGTCAAGAATGGATGCTCTTTGGCATAAGACAAGTTCAAAATCCACAATTTTAGTTATAGATCGTTTAACAACCGTATGAAAACACAGCATCGAAGGGAGCATTAACGCTCCATCTTTCGCAGGAGCTACACCTTGTTAGAACTACTTTGAATCGATTTTTGCAGGATCTGCATTTAAAGGTTTACAAGATTCAAATGATGAAGCAATTGAAGCCAACGGACCATTATCGGAGTCGTTTTTCGGTTCAATGGATGGAAGAACAGTCATATAGAATTTTCGTAAAAAAAATAAATAATCGAAAATTACGATATTTGCATTAGAGTCGATCGCGGAGAAAATTTGTACGTTATAATTTTTCATACATAAATGAGTAGTATCAAATTTGCTCTGGCTCAATTTTTGGACAAAGATACGAATAAATTGCAATTAACAATCAATTCAACATATGGCCCACCCTATATATGAAAAATGAAAATAATAAAAAAATAAAAATTGTACGCGATACGTCAATGTGTTACATGACGAATTTTTATCGTCACACTTTCCCTTAAGAAACTTGGTTTCAAAAACACTTTTCACAAACAACTTAAAAGGTTACCATTTAAATTATCATTATTTATTAAGAAGAAGTTCGGGAAGTTTTATTTATATTTTTAGCTAAAATAATAGTTTTGGCCATAATCATAAAAAAAAATATAAAAATATTTCATATTTCGATTATCCTAAGACAGTAAATCTTCTGTTAAACCAAAACCTTGGCTACGAGGTATAAACCCAACCGGTCGTTCACTCCTAATGACTGTCTGATAATTTCACCTAAAGGCTGCAAAATAATCATCTGATTTTCATTTTCAATAATATCCATAAATAAGCAGCTGTGCATCCTTTTTAAATACCAATACTATAACTATATTTACATAGCTTCAACAGGGGAAGTGATTGACTGCAGTTCAAGTTTAATCTCAAACAAACATTAAAATGACACCCATTAACTTGTTTACCAGACATATTAGAACATTGTATTGACTTTTATTTGCTTTTTTTTGTATTTATTTAATTTTTTTGCTGGCTTTATTAAATTTGCCAAACGATTAAATAATCACTAATGAGTATCGATAATTGGGTTAAGCCAAAAACTTGCATGTGTCAATGTTGTCATCATTATTATCAACATGATCATTATTATCAAAGCTGTGTGTGGCTACTTTTTTTTTGTTGTTGTGGCTGTTGTTGTTGTATTTTTTGGGCTGCCTGCCAAAAAGTCGACAAAGTATTTTAATTTGTGTGAAAATATTGTATAAACAAATAAATCAACAATAACAAATAATAACAATAAAAATAAATATTAAATTATAATCAAACACACACACTCACACACACTCGCACACATATAAAGGTACGCGTAAACGGTAGCTGCGATGTCGACGTCATCTAAATGTGAAAACTTGGTCAAATGCTTTATAGATATTTTTGTGTAAAGTCACGGCCACACGTTCAACAGGGCGCATGCGTCATTTGGAATGCTTAAAACAAACAAAAAGCGCAACATTTTAAAGCAATCCAAATAGAAATAAAGTAAATATTTTATAACTGTCTATCTATTGGCTGCCAACGGCATAAATAAAAATAATTATAATAGTAATAATAAAAGTTTCAATTGAAACTAATTAAAAAGTTTGAGCAAGGCTTAAAAATGCCGACACAAAAAATTACACACAGACAGTGGTATGTTTTTTTTTGTATTTAAGCAAATAAATAAATAGATAAATGACTAAAAGTAAATAAATAGACAAGTACATACATGCACACATATATAGTCTATGTACATAGCTACTTATATGTACTACACTTTTGGGCTTTTTCTGTATATATTTACTTTACGTCACACAAATGCCAAACAAAACGCAATGCCGTTTAGAATGACGATGATAATGATGATGATGGCGATGGCTATAAAGATGATGACATTGTCAATGACGTTGTCTCCACCGATGCCACCACATAACAAACATTAATGAGCCACTTGAATTGCTTGTGAAATGAAAATATTTAAGTACATATTAGAAGTGCACACAAAAGCGCGTAAATTCGTGTACTCTTATGTATAAAGATATACAAGTTAGATATATACTGGATAAACAGATATAGATATTAATATAGTTTGTTGGTTTGTACAAAGTGCTTTAAGCATACACACACACACGTTAAAAATAATATTTGCCTGTTTAATTATTTATTAGATTATGATGACTTTAAATGGCAAGACCTGCATATAAAGTAATTGTCTTTTAAATTGACTAACAAAAAGGGACAACAGCATAGCTACCCAGAGGGCTTGGTGTGCGCGCTAGACAGAGCAAGAGCCAGACATTATATTAGACAAGTAAATAAAGACTTGAGCTATATGTACATATGTATATGTAAAGCGTTGTATGCTTATGGGGTGTCCCAAAGCCAATGGATAAACAACAGGAGCTTAAGAAATTAATCAAACAGACGTGAACTTCGAATGCTTCTAAGAAATAAAAACATTGGAATCGCCCGCCTAATGTGTCATTTTTATAGTTATATTTAATTTAACTATTTATATACATTTTGTATTTGTTTCTATTTATATTTTTGTTGAAATAAAGATATTATTATCGTAAAGAAATGAACTTAAGGGCTATTTTAGTCTAACCGCAGGAGCAAGGATATTTTGTATATACATATGTAAGGAAACTATCAGATATAAGGTGTTAGATACTTTTGCATTGTTACAACCATTCTCGTCTTTCCAACACAACGAACTTGATGACTATAAGAACTTGGGAACACCACTGAATACTTATTAAATAAATGAAATAAATGTATTTTAATTCTGGCGTCTTTCTTAAAAAAAAGCTTGTCTCAAAATTAAAAAATAAAATGAATGTATTTTAATTGTAATTCTGGCGTCTTTCTTAAAAAAAAGATTGTCATAAAATTAAAAAAAATATATATTTTAATTGTGATTCTCTTAAAATTAAAAAAATAAATATATTTTAAGTATGTCGTTTTTTACATAAAATTTTTCTGATAAAATTAAAAAAAAACAAATTTTTTTTACTAAGCCATAACGCTTTCAGTTTACAGACGTTTCAGTAATTATTTGTATTCCCTATTCATCTATTTATATACGAGGGTGGATTGATAAGTTTTCGGCCTGACCAAGAGATGGCGCCACTAGGCCTACCTTGAGGTGGCGTTCTATAGTACCATCCTTAGATAGCTTGTAGCTATAGTTTCAGTCCGATCGCCATGTTAGTTTAGATTTGAGAGCACACTGAACAAGACGCCACTGTGTTTTTCTTGAAAATTCGAAATTCGAAAAAACATTTCTACCGCCAATTTGACGTTGTATAAGCGTAATCCAAGCGAATTTTTGCGTCGATTCATAACCGTTGACGAAACTTGGGTCCACCACTACACTCCTGAAACCAAAGAACAGTCTAAACAGTGGATTGAACCAGGGGAACCAACTCCAAAGAAGGCAAAAACAATTTTTTCAGCGAACAAGGTTATGGCTACTGTTTTTTGGGATGCAAGAGGTATTATATACATTGATTACCTTGAAAAGGGTAAAACTATCATTGGTCAATACTACGCAGACTTATAGCAACGTTTGAGCCACGAGGTGAAAATTAAACGACCTCATCTGGCGAAGGAAAGAATCTTGTTCCATCACGATAACGCACCAGCGCACAAGTCAATCGTTGCGATGGCTAAAATCAACGATCTGAAGTTTGAATTGATGCCGCACCCTCCCTACTCTCCAGACCTAGCCCCGAGTGACTATTATCTGTTTCCTAACCTCAAAAAATGGCTTGGCGGTAAGAGATTTGCGGACAATGAAGAAGTAATCGAAGCTGTAAATGGGTATTTTGAGGAGCTTGACGAATCAGTCTATAGAGATGGCATTACTAGACTAGAACACCGCTATGAGAAATGTATCAGCCTTGGAGGAGATTATGTTGAGAAATAAAAAAAATTCTTAAAAACGTTGTTTTTCTTGGTCAGGCCGGAAACTTATCAATCCACCCTCGTATTTTGTTAAAATTGTTAGAAGCAGTTTTTTCTTTCATTAAATGATCCATCTAAAACCCTTGCGGAGAAAAATAATGCCTTGTCGATAACTAATCCATTTCTCTTCTTATTTGATGTAGTTTCAGTAAAATAAAAAATAAAAGATGGGCCAAAAACTTTTGGAGATATAGACAATAATTCTGTACTCTTCTATAATCTCTAACAAACTGGGCTGGGTCCCCTACATGTGTTGATAAAATGTATCCTTGTTTTAAAACTATTTCTGTGAAAATGTATTTATTCAAAATTCTAGATGTTAGCCTGCAAACACTGCCATAGTAAAATTATTATCTGACATAAATTATAACTTATGTTAGATCCACCAAATAAGGTAAACCAAATACTACACGCCAGTAAATTACTCTTGCAATAGTGGCGCCATCAAGCGGTGAGGCTAAGTACTTTTCGTACAACCCTCGTTTGTTTATTGCTTTATAACGTTGCTGTTAGGTATATTATATAAAAAAAGGAGACGTCTGAGCCTCCTCAAATTTACCTAAAGTACTATACTATATGAAGTCGATCCGTTCGTGTCCCTGTGTATATCCTTCCCAAAATTGACGATAGCTGGGGCAACCCAACTTCCTGATAAAGTCTCAAGTTTATTTTATTTTTTCGATGTCGTGGTGAATGATACCATATAATGATTTATGGGAGCTATCCATTACAGAGCACAACCAAAAATTTTAGAAATATAATTCGATTTTTTTTTTAACAGAAGATTTAGCTCATTGTATCGAAATCTCTTGATTTATTTTTAATTATTGTGATGGTACAGGGTGTCTCAAAGTCGTCAATATTTTTATTTTTAAAAATCATTTAGGTAACTTTTGCTAAAATTATGGACACTTTGTATTTCCATAAGCTATATTATTTATATAAAATACTCTATCCCTGTAGCTGTCAAGTAGCAGTCAGTTTCAATTTTATAGCTTGAAACCCATTTGATTATTTTTATTAGAACATATTTAAAATATATCTTAAGAAAAAAATGAATATTTTTATATAGGCATTCAATGTTCACAAAAAACACTTTTTTCTGAACAAGTAAAATGTAGAGTCAAAAATGCTAGTTAGGCAGATTTATAATAAGTATCTAGAACCAAGAACCTAGACTGCTGATAATTTCTTGGAACGAAATATAAACGCGATATACATAAATATAAAAGGCTACTCGTTTGATTTTTATATACAAATACTCGCACATGTAAGACTTCAAACGAACATAATAGTATAAAAATAAAGTTTATTCAAATTTTTTTATTTATCGATACGTTAGTGACAAAATTATTTAATCAATAGCTTTGCTGTCTTAAGCACTGATTAGAATTTATTGAATGAAAATATCAAAATTGTTTGCTATTATGCAACTCAGTATGGACAACTCTTTTAACACAAACAAACAATTGAACAGCGCCTCCAAAAATCCTAGACAGTTTAATGGATTTTCCACACATTTTCCACTTTCAGGTAAAACTTAATTGAATAAAAATTTTCATTGAGAAATGAGCACACAACACTAAAACTAAATTGCCGCTCATAAAATATGTTATGGCCGTGATGATGATAATGATGAGCACACACACAACAATAACAACAACAACAATAACACAAACACACACACCCACAGCCACAGTTTGCATTTGCATGATGGCAGTGAAAGGGTTAAATGAATGCACCAAAACAATATATAGAGGGAATCGCTGCAAGTTATATGACCGAAATTAAAATGCGCTTAATCCCGGTTCCATAAACATCGTTGGTCGGAACCAACAGTTCCTATATCCGTGTCAAACTAGACGCCGTCGCTGCTGTGGTCGTTTACTAGCAGGAAGTAGAGCGCGTGCAGATTGCATCAATGAATTGTGCCAGGTACTCAGTGTACAAACTGGGTCACTTTTGCAATGACTTGGCATAAAAACGAGACGAGATGTTAAAAACCAAAGCATATGCAATCCAATGCAAAAATGAAGAATATTGAGACTATTGTCTCGTCGTATGTATCTGTTGGATATACTATGAAAACGAACGTTGGATTTTTCGTTTCAGGAGCGCGCGCTACGCGTTGGCTCTGCGTACAGCCGGCGACGAATGTGAATGAATGTGACATTGGCGTACCTTAACCTCAAATGTGCAACGCCAAAGTGTGTGTGTGTGTGTAGAAAAGTTACAGAAGGCGCAGCGGGCAAAAACAACAAGAAAACATACACATAGTGAGTGTGTTTGTGTGTGTGTGAGCTTTAAAAAAAAAAAAATTAATAATGTCTTCTTCAGTTTGGGCTTCAGTTTACAGTATCATTCTTTTACTTGATGTTGTTCTTGTTGCTGTTGTTGTTGTCGGCATGTTGACGCCGCTCAGAAGTTGCGACTACGACGACGACGACTTTGGCTGAGTTTTTGTCAAAAATCAACGCGCTGCCAACGTCGTCGCCGCAGCCGCAGCCGAAGCCGCTGTTGGTTCTCTGGAAAAACATAACGTCAGTGGGAGTGCAAGTGGAAGGGGGCTACACACACACACACACACGGACAGCCTAAAAGCTTTTGCTGGAAGAGGGAGCGGGAGCGCTCGATTATTGATCGCATTAGAGAAAATCGTTACTGTAACATGGCGTCGGTCTCAATCAAACGCCGACAATGGCATTAGTCTCTGTCTGTCTGTGGCGCAGCTGGCAATCCCCACCAACACACACAGATACACACGCACACACACCACAGAGCTACACGCACTCACTAATCAAGCGAGGGCGTTGCTCGCTGTGCTTAAGCTCCGCCCACGTTGTCGTCTTGGCAACCAGCTTTGCGCTCTGCGCTCTCTATTGATACAAGAGCTGATTAAGCTGATGTGCCAATGCGCTTGCGCTCTGTCTTGCCAAGCCGTTTGCCATGTGTACGTAAGAGAGCGCAAATGCTGCTATTGGCGGTGCGGCAGCGGAAGGTGGTGGTTATTTGGCTTCAGTGTGTGCGCGCGTGTGTGTGACGCAGATGGCTATACGCAGCGCACGGTGAGCGTACAATGTCAGACTATATGTGTGTGAGCGAGCGGCCATGTGCTGCTGCTGCTGTATTAACTGACACTGACAGCTTCAGGTTTCTCGGCTGCAGTCGACGCTGGCAGCAGCAGCGCCGCACTTGAGCGTGGCTCGAACAATATTTGTTGGCAGCAAGCGCAAGCCCTCTGCAAACACATTCAAGAGCTCAAGCCAAAGAGTACTCCGCGGACCTAGCAGCTAGAGCAGCAGTCAGAGCAGCCAGTAGCCAGTTCCATTCATAGCCCAAGCAAAAGCTACACAAAAATTTTTGTAGGCCACCTACAACAATCTATCTATCTACTACGGCAGCTGGACCGGGGCCATTCGTTCGTGCGTCGGTTCGTGCGGCGGGTCGTATGTGTGTTGTGTTCCGTCTATACGCATTGAGCAGCAAGCAGCCCAGCAGTATTAAAATAGAGCCATATTTTTGCCACTTTATTTTATTTCCAAATTTACACAAAGTATCAAAAGGCGGCAGCAGCGTTTGAGAACAAATAAATTAATCAGAGTGTTTAGATTGACGACAACGACAACAACAAAGGCTTAGGGCCTTAAGTGCAAGTTGTACAAACACAAATCAGCCAACAAACAAAACGTTTTTGGCCAACTTAAAAACAACTCAAAACAAGTGACAAGTGCAGTGTATTTAAATTAAAAGCCATGCTAGAAATTGCATAATTGGCTTAAAAGCATTAAAGCCACATTAAATGAGCATGTCTAGACTCACTAGTGCCCAAGAGTGAACTAAACATAGTGTCCAAAAAATAGTAAGAATAAAATTTGTTTTCTTTTATTCAACTCGCGTCACTTGGACGCGAATCTTTTTGAATAAATTTCCCAATCCCTGGAGTGTGCAGTAACCCGGCAACATAACGGCGCAACTATTGAATAGCTTCCTGAAGGGTTCACCCCACCAGACCACCATCGATATCATGCAAAAGCTCTACTCGGAGCCGCCGACCAGCGCTGGTCCGGTGAGCATGAGCAGCGCAGGCGGTCACACGAGTACAGCTGGTGGTGGTCCACCACCTGGATCTGGCGGCGGCAGCGGTGGCGCTGGTGGCGGCAGCTCCGCTAACAATGCCAATCCCAATCCCACCTCAAATGGCGGCAGCATGAGTCCGCTGGCGCGATCTGCCTACACAATGAACAGTATGGGCATACCTGTAGGTGTGGGTGGCATGTCCTCCGTCTCGCCACAGGCAGCAGCCACCTTTGGCTCCAGCGTTTTAGATTCAGCTGCGGCAGTGGCCAGCATGAGTGGCAGCATGGGCGCTGCAGCAGCCATGAACTCCATGGGCGGCAATTGCATGACGCCGAGCTCTATGAGTTATGCCTCTATGGGTTCGCCGCTGGGCAATATGGGTGGCTGCATGGCCATGTCAGCCAGCATGTCGGCAGCGGGACTGCCAAACTATGGCAGTATGCCGCCGGGCTCCAGAGAGTGCGATCCAGGCTCACCAAATTCGTTGGGTCGCTCGCGTGTGGACAAACCTACAACCTACAGACGCAGTTATACGCATGCTAAGCCGCCCTATAGCTACATCTCGCTGATCACCATGGCCATACAAAATAATCCCACGCGCATGCTCACGCTCTCCGAGATCTATCAGTTCATCATGGACTTGTTTCCCTTCTATCGTCAGAACCAGCAGCGCTGGCAGAACTCCATAAGACACTCACTAAGCTTTAATGATTGCTTTGTGAAGATACCACGCACGCCGGATAAGCCCGGAAAGGGCTCGTTTTGGACATTACACCCAGATTCTGGCAATATGTTTGAGAATGGCTGTTATCTGCGTCGCCAAAAGCGTTTTAAGGATGAAAAGAAGGAGGCCATACGCCAGCTGCACAAAAGTCCGTCGCACAGCAGTCTGGAAGCTACCAGTCCGGGCAAAAAGGACCATGAAGATAGCCATCATATGCATCATCATCACCACAGTCGCCTGGATCATCATCAGCATCACAAAGATGGCGGTGGCACTATAACAGGCGTGAATGTTTTGAGCGCAGCGCATAGCAAGGATGCAGAGGCTTTGGCCATGCTGCATGCCAATGCGGAACTGTGCCTGGGTCAGCAGCCACAGCATGTGCCCACGCATCATCACCAGCATCATCATCAGCTGCAACAAGAGGAGCTGTCGGCCATGATGGCCAATCGTTGCCATCCCTCGCTGATTAGCGACTATCATTCGTCAATGCATCCACTGAAACAGGAGCCCTCCGGCTATACGCCCTCCAGCCATCCGTTCTCGATCAATCGCCTGCTGCCCACAGAGTCCAAGGCGGATATTAAAATGTACGATATGAGCCAATATGCGGGCTATAATGCGCTCAGTCCGCTCACCAACTCACATGCTGCCTTAGGCCAGGACTCTTACTATCAGAGTCTTGGTTACCATGCGCCAGCCGGCACCACGAGCTTGTGACATCATCAGTACCCACTGGCTTAAGGGCGAGCGGACCAGATGCTGCGCTCCAATGCGGCCACCGCAAGCAGCATCTTTGGCGCCACACACCATCATCATCACCATCAGCACCAGCAACAGCAGCAGCAGCATCAGCAACAACAGCTGCAACACCAGCAGCAGCAGCAACAGCAGCAGCTAGAGCAGAATGCGGCGCAGCAACTGGCCAACGCCAATACCACGCCTGCAGCCAGCTCCAGTAGCACACAGCAGCAGCAGGAGGCCAGCGTGGCGGCGGCTGCTGCAGTGCAGCAGCGTAAGGCGGCCGCCTACTCCAAGGCTGCAGCCAACTATAGCCAAAAGCTGGCTGCAGTGCAGCAACAGCAGCTGCTACAGAGTCAGCTATCGCCGGACTTGCAGGAGGACAGCTCCAATATAACCTCGGATCTAAATGAGGAGCAACTGCAGCAGGCGCATCAGCAGCAGCAGCAGCTCTACAACAACTATCAGCAGTATGCAGCAGCCGCCTCCTATCGCAACTGGAACCATAGCCTGACGCTGAATGGTGCTGCAGCGCTGCAAAATTTGCTGTAGCAGAGCGGCGGCGGCGGCGGGCTTTAAACAAGGCTAGGCATTGTCTAGGCCCAGTTCCCAGTTCCAATTAGCGTTTGGCCTTCAAACAGCAGGCCGCCGTCGGCTTTGGTTGATGATTTGGACGCATGGCCGGCGGTGAGCCGGTGCGCTCGAGCGTTGGCAGCCTTTTAGCACCTAGAGCGCGCATCCTTTGGCGGCAAGTCTCGACAGAGTCAGTGAGTAAAAGTAAAGTAAGTGAGCAAGAGTTAAGGTCTAGAGCGCCTAAATCTCAAAGCAAGACGACGTGCGTCTTCAAGTGTAAATAGAATAACTTTTGTTTTTTATTATGTATGTATCTTTGTATCTTTAACTTTAACTATAGTTGTTAGTGTAAACTGTATTTGTATCTTATGCTATTGTTTAATGTCAGCGAGCACTTGCTTAGTCTACTCGGCCTTTGTACGTAGTTTAAAATGTCGTTTTGCTGAGGAATTCAAGAGTTAGTGCGCCCTGAGCTTGGCCAGGGTGGCGCTACAAAGTGATGTAGTTATAAGCTGCAAAACGGCTAAAAATGTTATGAGGGCCGTATTTGTAAAAATATTGTGAAATTTTTTGTACTTATTTTAAAATTTTAGTTACTTTATTTTTTTGCTTACAAGCATTTTATGCCGAAAATTCCGTGCCATTTGTTTTCAACGTAAAGAAGTAACTAACTAAAAAGCAAACACAATCAAAGGACGTTAAAACTAAACTTAAAACTTTAAACTAAACATAGAAAAAAAACATTTTAAATGTGCTAGAATGAAAGCAAGCTAGTAATAGCTAGTCTGAGTAAATGGCCAGCACATAAGCAAGAGCAGGACGGGCGTAAGTGTAATGTATTTTTCAAAACTCCTTAAAAAACTCCTCCAAAAACGAATTCGAATCGAATGTTGAACAAAAAGAGAGAAAAACCAAAAACAAAAACACAAAAAAAAGGAAAGCAAAGAATCTTCAAACTAAAAATATAAAAATTTGGCCATGCATTGAAACGTAACGTTTATTTAATATTTAAAAACAAAAAAAAAATTAACTAGTTATTATTTTTAAAATGAGTTAAAATTTTGTCTAAGTTGCAGCATAAGTTTCTATATGCCTTTGTTACTAAACGAATTCGATTAGGCTTAACATTTGTATATAATATATAAATATAGCAACTTAAGCGGCGCAATAAAGTAAATACATATATATTAGTATATATATATAGCGTATATAAAGTTGTGTATAGCAAACGCGCAGGCCTGTAAATTTCTACACACAAACATTTTTAACTAACTTGAGAATTAATCAAATTGTATGAAATTATGCCACATAAAAGAAAAAAATATATTGTATAGCATTTAACATTTAATTAGCATAAATACAAAAGAAAAAAAAGTTAAAAAAATACAAAAAAAACAAGCGGCAAAACGTGAAAACAAAACGCAAAAAAGACATTGCAATTATTATTCAATAATTTTTAATATTAATTTTTATTATGCGCATATGCAAACAAAAACAAAATGCAAGAAAATAAATCAACGACAAGCACAGAAAATAAACATTTTTACATTGAGCTAAGCTAATTAAATAATTATAACATATTTAATAGTTTAAATATTAAAAATAAAATAAAAAAACTAAATGCAAACACTGTCTCTTGTAAGTTTGTTAAACAGTGCGTATGCGTAATGCAGCAGTTTATACAATATACTGTAAAATACATAACAAATTCATAAATGTCAGCTAAAAAAAAAACACACAAATAAATCCAAAATCTAAAGCTAGTTAAAATTAATATTATAAATAATACCACAAAAAAAAATCAACTATTTTAATGTTTGAAATACAAAAAAAAAAAAAAAAACAAATCATAAATTGTTTGCTTTTTGACAGCGAGCAATCAAAACAACTCGCTGGTATTGACTTAAACAACTGACCTCTAACAAGTATTTCTATATTGATTGGGCTGATGAGCGCCCCAGCCCGTAGCTATCAATGCAGCCAGCTCGTTCGAACGACCGATAAGCGTCCAAGAACTTCCCATAGACGCGTATATGTCACTTATCTTATCGCCAGGATGCAGAGTGCAGTTTTTTACCGAACTGATAACTAAAACTTATCGACGCTGCACTCATAAATTGCAATGAAACAACATGCAGGTAAATAAGTGCTCAAAAACCAACCAAACCCTGCCACACCAAAAACAGACACCCTACCCTACCCAACCCTACCCAACCCAACCCAACTCTGCAGCAAAGACTTTCCGGTCTGTGACATGTCAGTTTGTTTGTCTGCCTGCAATATACCTATAACTGACACCTATCCCTCTCGCTGTACCGCGCTTATCTGTGCAATATGCCACATACTATCATATACTATATACATATATACTTAGACAAACAACCACAACAACTTTACTTTAACTCAACGTGATCCAACCCGCTCTGCCTCTCGCGCTTACAATTGGTTATCTTTGTGATTCATTTGAAAAAATCTATGATATGATATGATATGGGTTTTTTAAATACCTGGACATATACCCTATGACAGGGGGGCATTAAAACTGCCAGCCAAGTCCATTTACTTATCTGACTGACTGTGTTTGGCCTGGCCAGCCTGTGCTCTGCTTATTGTTGTTGTTGCCTGTTTGACAAGCTGTTGTCTTTTTAATTAAGCACCCTAGAAGCTCGCAGCTCTACTTTATTATAAAAAAAAAACCTAAAGAAAAATTTAACCATATTACAACCAATATCTTTAAGTTGCCTTAACTTTTATATGACAGCTTTATATTGCTTTTACCCCAAAAAACTGTGCTATAAAGCATTCGCTTTGTTTTGGTTTTTCAAAATGGCGTGTCTTTGGTTTGGGCGGCGGGGCATTTTCGATTTTTGCCTTTTCTTTTCTTCTGTTTTTTGTTTGCTGGCTGCAACTTGACATTGCGACTGTCATGGCGCACATTTTCTAGATTTTCTTCATTTTGCTCCAAGCAACCCCCTGCGCCGCCTTGGCTTAGAAATCTGTGTTTTGGGGTTGGTTGCTTCGCTGTATTACGTTTGTTTCTTGGTTAGTCTGTTGCAGGCTTATATTGCTAGACATGCGCTTTAACGTCCACCCGTGCCACCCAACCCGCCGCCACCACCCTTTGGCTTTAGCTTGAGGGTGGCTCTATCTATGCCTTTATGTGAGTGTTTGGGTTTGTATGACAGTTTGTTGAGCTCACTTTGGGGCGCTCTGGCGGCTGCCAAGCTATCTATCTATTCATAAATGCCAAGCTGCTTGCCAGCACACGCCATCAATATATAATTATTTTTGCATATGACAGACAGCCATTGATGTTGCCCCCCCAAACCTCCCCACACACAAGCAGGCTTCGATATATAAAATTCTATTAAAAAAGGTTTCAACTTTAGTTAGATATCACAAAATGTCCTCTCTTTCAAACTTATGTCAAAAAAACCAAAAAAAAAATGGACTGAAATTTTTTGCTATTTTGTTAGACATTAAAATTTTATGTTGATGGAATGACTGACAAACTTTGTGAGAATATTTAAAGCAAAGGTTTCGAGTTGAAAAATTTGTTTACTTTGCTGATATAGTACACTGCAGGCTGTGTTGTAACCTAGGCATTCTTCAAATCGATTTTTCGATCGAAATTGAAAGCTTTTTAATTTGATTTAAAATTATTGATTATTTATTTATATATTGATTTTTACTATAAAAAATCAGACAAAAGTAAATTATGATATTTAAATATCAACGTTTACGCATTACGGCTTAAATTAAAAAAGAAATCGAGTTTTTCATTTTGACTAAGCTATATAATTTTGCTTTATTTTGCTCCAAGCAACCCCCTGCCTTGCCTTGAACCATTTGAACCAATTTATTTTTTGTGAAGGCCCTATGATCCACCTGGAGTAACAGAACATAAGAAGGACGCGGTAGGCAATGTAAAATAAATAAATATCAGGGGTGCCACAGAAAACCAATTCGATTCAATTTCGATGCAATTGCAATTCTTGGTGCCACAGACATGGCTAACAACGGTTTTAAAACCGCTCATAGTCATGTATATGGCACCAAGAATTGGAATTGTTTCGAAATTGAATCGAATTGGTTTTTTTAAAACCCTTGTTAGCCATGTCTGTGGCACCAAGAATTGGAATTGAAATTGAATTGTTTTTCTGTGGCACCCCTGTATAAGAGATTTTTTTTAAATATTGTAAAGGCTTCTTGAAATGTTTTGCGTTTTTTTTAAGCATCACATTTGCTAAAAAAATAAAATTTTTTTTTTTTTTGAGTATATATTATTCCTTAAAACACTATTTATTTTAACTTGTATTTTTTAACAATTCTTTATTAGACGCAAAATTAAATCACATCGGCTTGCTGCAACGATTTAAAAAAACAAAATTTTCTTATACATTTTTTGCTTTCATTATCAATGAAATTAATTATTAATCAACAAATGCATTGATTTGTAGCTCAACATTAAAAAATTAACATTGCTTAAAAAGTCTTCGCGGAAATAATAGGTTTCAAACTAAATGTTGCTTTCAGCAACCTTTTTGACAAAATTATACCTATAAAAGCATATTTATTTATTTATCAAAAAAAAAAACAATTTTTTTATTCGTATTTTTGCAAATAATTGAGTATTTCAATTAGTTTTATAAACAATTCATTTATTTTTATAAATTGCTTTTATTTATATTATTCTTTTTTTCATTTCAGTTATTATTAATTTAGGTATATCACAGAATCTCTTACTGTCAACTGACTTAAATTTAGTTTATACCCTACGTAATATACATATAATATGTATGAAAATATTATTTTGCGATTTTTCATAAAAAGTATAAAGATTTTTGATTTTTAAAGTTTGCGTTTCATAAACGATTTTGAATTCTGAGTTTTTTTTCAGGGCATAGTTCATTTTATATTAACAGCCAAACATTTGTATGTTGTTTAGCATAAACAAAATAAATTAAATTTTAACCAAAATTTAGTAGCTTTAAACTTGACAAATGTCGAAAAGCGTCCACTTTAGACGCGTATGTTCCCAATTTAAAGTGTTTAACAATCACACCCACAGATAGACCCATCCTGTATCATATCATGGAGTCTTTTTCCCAAAGCTTATGCTCTCGGACAAATAAAAAGATAATTAACTCATAATTTTGTATGGAACAGCTTAATTTCTATTATATTTATATATGATCTTCGAAAAAAAGAATACAAAGGGTTTGGAAAACTAATAATGAATTTGGATTTGTCTGACAAAAAGGTTTTTAAAGAAATTTGAATTTAAATGCTTCACTAATTAAAAAAGTTAAAAATGTTTCTTAAAGTTGTTAAACAGCAACACGTGTTTTTATACGTTCTTTATTTAGTGTGAATATAAATCAAATCGATTTCGGGGAACAGTGCTAAAAAAAATAATAAATCGGAAATTTTTTAATTATGAAAAAAAAGAGTTAGTGTCTGCTTTTGCTGCGATTATTCTAGTTCCTATTGCGGTATGATCTTTTGCAAAAGCCAATTCAGAATAAAAAATAAAAAATGGCGTACCAAAAGTCGTGCGCGGACGATTTTGGGATACCCTGTACCACTAGCTTACAATAAAATCCGGTTCCTTCATAAAAACCAAAAACAAGAATTTTTAAGTACAATTTTTTTTTTGACCGATCGTTCCTATGGGAGCTATATGATATAGTCAACCTATTGCGATCAAATTTGACACAGTGCTTTAATACCTTAAAAAAGATGAATGCCGAATTTGGTTCAAATAGCTTTACCAACAAACGAAACACAACGAATTTTGTATAAAAACCCATTTTTCGACAGATTCAACCGATTTTGACCAAATTCTAATTATGATATCTTCACAATCAAACGAATTATTCATCTAAAACTATTGTATTATTTTCTTTCGAGGTCGTCTGAAACACGCCTTTATAATTTAACCCCGATATCAAAAAAATAAAATAAAACTTGTCTCCTATGGAATAATATGGGATCTAATGTGAAAGTTTGGTTACTCTAGCTCTTACCATCTCTGAGATCTAGGTGTTCAAGCGGACAGACGGACAGACAGACGGACATGGGTATATCGACTTCTCTAGTCACCTTGATCATGTTTTAGGTATCTTTGGGTTGTGTCCGACGAATCCTTCTAAATGTTACATACATTTTCGGCTTGCACAAACTTAATATAAGCCTTGTACCATACCGTACAGGGTATAAACAGTGCCTAATCATATTTTAAAAGAACTTCAAAATAAATAACTTAAGTTTATGAATATTCATTCTTTTCCTTATTTTAATATTTTTTTGTAGTCAATCAATGTATTATCTTACTGTGAGAATGTGTGACGTCACTATAACAGAAAATAATTAGTTTTTTTTTTGCAAAGAGTATTAATATGAAAAATTAAAATATATATACAGCTGAACTTTCCTAAATAAATTTTTTGTATAGAAAATTCGTAATAAGGAGATCGAATAGGCAAAGTACTTGAAATAAATTCCTAACTAAGATTAAAATCGGTGAAAATCAAATACATAAATTACTTCTGTGATTTGTGTGAGCCTATTTAATATTATGATATTTGACTGGCATAACTTTTATGAGATTCACGGCTCTTATGACATCAACGAAATACTAGTTAAGTAAGTGACATAGGTAAACTCAGCTAATGCAAAAGGATAGCTTAAGCAGATAGATTAAGAAACTGAACTATCGTCAATTTCTTTTTTTAATCTAATGTTTGAAAGAATATAAAATTTGAGCCTTTTTATTTTACGTTAGGGGTAATGGTTAAAACAGACTCGAGACAAAAAGATTTACTTAGGCATAACAATAAAGGGGCTAACCAATTAAAAACATTACAATTAAAATTTTCTTTATCTAAAACAAAGATTTTTGGGATTCATTCAGAATTTAATGCAGTTAAAAAAAATATTGTGCAAATATGACATACGGGCTATATAGGGTAACGGATATGCGTAAGGTTAGCATTAAAAGAACTTGCATAAAAATGCTTTTTAAAATATAATTACATACATATATATAGTTCCAACAGAGGGCAACAAATATTAGATTGCCTTTAGAAAAAAAGCTCATTGGACATATTTGTACCAAAAATATAAAAAAAGTCAATAGAAAATTTCTAAGGAGCCCCAGATTTTGAACGATTAATTTGAGGTCTTTCAGCTTAAATCGAAACGAACTCAAAAAATTTCGCAGGTATAGCTATAGTACCAAAAATTTCTGTTTTATCTAAAATTTGGCGTTGCCTGCTTTAAAGCGTTACAAACTACTTGACCAACTTATATTTACCACTAACCACACACAGAGCATAAAAATTAAATTTTCTATTGCAAAATGTAAAAAAAAATACCACAAAAGTGACTTTCAGTTGCGAAGCTCTTGCTCCGCTTTTGTCCAGCCAAAAGATACAAGTTAGCCAGAGGTCAGAGGACCGAGCAGCAGCCAATTACCACGCAGTTGTTGCTGCTAAAAAACCACAATCTTGTACTAATTTTCTAATGGAATATTTAATTTTAAAACGAGACACACACACACAGATACACATACTAAACGCACACAAGGACCAACAGGAGCGCCAGTAAAGGACCCCGAAACGGTTAGACCGTGCAAATTGTATGAGCAGGGAATGAACGCATAAAAGAACTTTGCTATAAAAATGGCAACCCCTTTTTTCATTCGGGCTGCCTGCAGCAGCAGCAGCAGCAAAAGCAGGAGGAGTAGGAGTAGGAGCAGCAGCAGCCGTAGCAGTAGCAGCTTATGCCGGATGGATACACAGGAAGTAGTGCCTTTGCCCCCCCCTAAACGTGCGGCAAAGACAGTGCCGAGAGATGGCAATGGTAGAGCGTCGCACTTTTTATTTAGCTGCAGGGAGCAGCTCTACCAGGAGCGCGCGGTTGTTGGCTTGTTTGGCTGAATCCGAGTGTAAAGCTGTAGCGGGCTCCAATCCAGCCAGCTACAGCAAAAGGAGACCTGGCCAACCCGCAACGCCCGCTTGCTTTGTGCACTGCTTTTTCATTATAATAATACTTTGTAATTAGGTTTTCGAAAGTTAATTAAAATTCGGTTATGAAAGCGGAAACTTTCTCATGAACGCTTCCGGTAACAGAAGAAGAGCGCGCACAAAACGCATAAAAGGGCTTGGGGCTTGGCCAAGAGAGGGAGAGTGAGAGAGAGAGTGGGCGCCTCTTATGCTGTTTTAGACGGAGCTGACGACAACGACGACGTTGGGTAAAGCAAAATAAAAAGCAAAAGGATTTTAGGCAAAAAGGCTGTATACGACGACGAATCGAGTTGGAGGCCTTTCCATGATGAGCTGCAGCTGGCACACACACAAACACACTTACACACTGCACGTATACGGTTACAGACAGACAGATAGATAGCTAGATATATAAGGGAGCCGGAACGAATGAGAGAGAGCTCTGGCTGGCTGGCGCTCAACTTTGTTTCGAGGAAATTTTTGTGCAAACATTTCTGTTAAATTAAAAAATACATATTATATTTTAATGAGCAAAATGGCTGCCTTTTGTTGTTGTGCTCTGTGCTGTTGTTGTTGTTGCTGTAGTCGCTTGTGGTTGTCACGTTTAATGTGCGCCGCGCCCAGGCAGGCACAAGGTTGGCCATGTTGTTCGTACCATGTTATGCGAACGGGATAATTAAAATGATGACTTGAAAAATAAATTGGCGTTATCTTTGACCAACAGCATGCCAAGCCGAATGAGAGAGGGAGCGCAGCGCCTCCTGCTCCGGCCGGGCACTGTCGATGACGCGTCGATGTCGTTGTCGCAGTTGTTGTTGTTTTTGCTGTTGATGTTGATCTGGATGTCGCTCGTCGATGTCAACAGCCCCATCATCATCAGCATCAACATTATGCGCTTGGAACCCAAAGCCATGGGCATGTGTGTGTGCTCTATCAGCTCTTACGGGCTGCCGCTTGCCGCTGCGTGCTTCGTAGCGACACTTACGGATTAGGCGGCAGCAGCAGCAGCAACAACTACAAAAAGCCGGACTGAAGGGTGACAAGTGCTGCCCGCGCTGGCCGTGCCTGTGTCGTCTTGTGGCATTGTCCTTTGCGCTGCATTGCATTGTTTATCTAAAACATTCCACACATAATTAGCAACAAAGCCGCTGGCTCAGGCGTCTCTACTCCGCCACTCCGCCCCGGTCTATTTATCACAATCTCTGTTGCAGTTAAATTGAAATTAATCCGTGAAACCTTACGTTGCGTTGCTTCAAAATGCGGCCACGTGGCGCTGACATCGTCAAATGTGCTCCCTTGCCACATGCCGCACGCGCCGTCTTACTTACAAAAGCTTTGCCATTTTTTCGGCAATCAAAACATTACAAATCGCAGCAAAGTGGCGCAGCGGGTGTGAAATTTGTGAGGTATTATCTGGAAAGTCGTTGCCCAGACTACAAAAGGTAACATCAAGAAACAGATGCTGGGATAAGTTTTGCAACGACGAAGTTTATATACTCTAGCGAAAGGGAAGTTTTGAAGATCACAAATGTGACCAACTGAATTATATTTGTATTTTGTAAGGTTTAATTTTATATCTAAAGAAATTGCTGAAATTTTCTATTTAAAATTTTGGCTTACGGCAATACGGATCAAAGTTGTAACCCTACAAAAAAGGAAGCTTAATAGAGTGCCAACCAAATCAAAAATTAAATAATTTAAAAAAGGTATTCAAGTAGTCTTTTGAGTTCAGGACATTTTCGAAGATCGGAAATGTGGGACTGCATGATATTTTTGAGATGGTGAACCAACCCCATATGATATTCAAGCCTTGATATCAGTAGGTGTAATATCAAATATAACATAATATAAAATATTATTTTGCCTTTGGGCAAATAATATCTTGAGAATACGGTCTAAAGCTGTCACCCTAGACAACTGATCTGGTCATGTCAGTCAATCGACACATACAAATTACTGAATGCAAAACTTTTGGTAATAACATCTTAATATCTGATCCTTGAAAAATTAAGCTTAATAGATTGCCAACCATATTAAAAAACTCCGACTAAGCTGCTTGTTTTAATAACATTTTTATAATTTAATAAAGATATTTAAGCAGTTTGCAAAGTTCAGGAAAATCTCCAGACGCCCAAGCGTGAACTACCTTATAAGACCCTTACAATAGAATAGGGTCTGCTGAACTCAACAGCCTCCGCTTCCATGTAACTTGCAACCGATGTTTTCATTTGAATAGATTGTTTTATATACTACAAAATATTATTATGTATTTCAAAAAATTACATAAATAATAATTATAAGAATTAATTATGTTCTTTTAAATTTAAATTTAGCGTCCAAATGACAATAACATATATAGGATAAAGAGTTTCAAATCAGGAAACTTGGGATTTTCTAAAGCACTATGTTTTTCACTCTATGTATATTAACCAGGATTTTCGAGAACGTGTTAGAAAAGATAAGAATTTTTAGCCTAAAGTTCGCTTACGATTAAAAAAAAAAAATTAAAAGTCTCTTTTTCCAAAGCAGAAAGATCCTCAAAGACTTGAAGCAGAATAATTTTTGAGTTTTTTAATTTTTCAAAATTTTGCTAAATCAAGACTTTTAATCTGGGTTTCAAACTCCCAACCATTTTTCGATATCCGAAAACAAATTTCAAGCTCCAATCTAACATTCTAATGCATTCACCACAAAGTGAAAAAAATGAATCATTAAATTCTTAAAAAAAGTCTTTTATTTAAATAGAAATTATATGGCTATATCTTAATGAACTAGAATAGTGATTAAAACTAGGGCACTCCGATTACTGCGGGTTTCGCATGCTATCGCAGGGTTTTCTTTGTTCATTTGGAGACATTCCGACTACAGTATTGTGGGAAGTATTCCCTGCCTGAATTTTTAAGAATTTTAGAATGCTTGGCTAATTAAGATTTCCAATCTCACAAAATATTTTGTATATTTCTAGGAACAATACTCAAACTCAAAAAAGCTCACAACATTTTGTCGAGACCGGTTATTTGTCGATGTATTTTATATGTTCTTGGAATGGCTGAAGGTTAAAAATATCTAGTTCGTTACCTTTTTGAGATAATCCTCAAGACTCATCGATTCTGTATTTTCATGAGATTATGATTATGTCTAGGTTTGCTATCGCGGCCGAAATTCTATGCCATAAGTACAAATGGTTGGGGCATACTCTGCGGAAACTGGCAGGAGATCTAGGAGAGCAGTCATTAGACTTCAATCCCCAGTCGTAGCCGCCCGCGTAACACCTGGGAGAGGCAGGTTGAAGCCGAACTGAGAAACTCGGGAAAAAGCTGGAGTTAATTCAAGCACCTAGCCTTGTCTTGCGATTGCGTCGTCTAACCCCTAGCATTTTAGTTTTCAAAACACCTCGCTTTATTTTCAATCCCCCGAACCATGCCAAAATCCTGGAACCGTAAAAATAATGCTAGCATATAAATCTTACTGAGCACTACCAAAATACAAAGATTTCGGTAGAAAGCTTTTCCCATTGGAATTTGACTTATAGCAGATATAACCTCATGAAGTGCATAATAAGAGCACATGGCATACGTTTTGGCATGTAATTTTCCATTTATGTGAAAAATCTATCTACACGCTTTGCGGCAAGCTTAACGCTTTCCTCTCTTTGGTTGGGCAACGCATTAATCACAATCGGCAATTGATGGGGTGGGCTTTTTTTTTTCGTGTGGGAGCGTATGGATATGGGGTCGGATCGCTGGGCATTTGTGGTTGGTGTTGGATGGGCTGACTGGGCTGACAGTGACTGATGTGCAGGCTGCTTATCGATTGGCAGCCACACACCTTTATCGGAAAGCAGGCAGCAGCCACTGGCACTGACTCTTGATTGGATGAAATTTCATATGGCAATGATGTTAATAATCAAATTGTGTTTTGACAGGCCCTAGACAAGCGGAGCAGCAACAACAAGAACAACAACTACAACGAGAATAATGTCTTGTCTCTCTAATTCATATTATGATGAATGAATGGAATGCAATTGTTTCAATGTTGGTTTAATATATAAGCGAGGGCAGTTTGACAAGTTAGTGGCACGAAATATATTACAAATAATAAGTCTTAGTTACTAAAGGGCTTTTTATAAATTTTAAAGAGTTGAATATACACAAAAAAAATGCGTAGGTTAAAAGATTCTAAAGTCAGTAAATTTTTAGAAAAGGTTCTATGGATTCTAAAACACGGCATTCTCTCGATAGTAGCGTTGAGAACTCAATAGGTTAAAAGATTCTAAAGTCAGTAAATTTTCAGAAAAGGTTCTATTGATTATAAAACACGACATTCTCTCAATAGCAGCTATGAGAACTCAATAGGTTAAAAGATGCTAAAGTCAGTCAATTTTGAGAAAAGGTTCTATTGATTATAAAACACCACATTCTCTCGATAGTAGCGTTGAGAACTCAATAGGTTTAAAGATTCTAAAGTCAGTCAATTTTCAGAAAAGATTCTATTGATTATAAAACACGACATTCTCCCGATAGCAGCATTGAGAATTCAATACACCAACAAAAAAAAGTCAAATATTGAAAGATTCTGAAGTCAGCCAATTTTACAAAAAGTTACTAATAATTATAAAATACACTATTTTCCTAATAACAGCGTTGAGCTCATTAAAATAATGTATATACTAGAGTAATTCGATAAGTCCGTGATTTTTTGGGTAAGGTATATATTAAAGGGAACATTAGCTCTTTAAAAACTATAAATATAAATATATTGCTCTTTAGTTTCAAGCTGACTATCTTAACTTTTTTACCAGATTTAAAAAATATATATATATATATATACAAGGGTAATTTAAAAAGTTTGTGACTTTTTAAAGGAAAGATAAAGCCACAAAGGTATCGTTCAAATTGGGTTGTCCAAATTGTCTTTCGAAATAGGCGATTGTAACAGTTATGACCTTTTCATTTGGTCGTAAACTTTACCACTGTGCCATTTACAGGTGGTGGACGGATAAAAATGTATTCATGTACTTACCTGTATCTTAAGCACTTTTTTATTTCGATCTTCTGATATAAATCCATTTATTATATTGACGAGCTCTTTAAGACGTCACTTAAAAAATCATAGCCGTAGAAACTGATACTGCAAAAAAAAAAAATTTTTATTTTAAAACGAATTTTCCTCTTTTAAATTATCTTTTATATCTTTTACAATTTTCTGTTATCTGTTTAACACAAAATAAATTACGCAGTTTATCTAATAGAAGGTAGAGGTGGAGAACTATCAATAGTACTATCGGCACTATCGATGGTGGAGCCCTATCGAGGTACCATCGATAGCAGCCAGACATTTACGATAGTGCTATCGATAGTTCTCCGATAGTTTTCACATCACCAAAAAGTACAGTTTGCGCGTTTACTTGAGGCGTCTGCTAAAGAAATATTTGTGAAAAAATTGTTTAAAACAGTGATACCTCAATAAAAATAAATGGATCGCTTTCTTCAAAATGGTATAATGCTTACTTTTAAAGTACAGTATGAACTCGGTAGCCGCAATTAATAGAAATCTAGGTAATTTCACTTATTGAGGCTGTAACCACCAAGAAAAAATATATGACTCGTCTCACGAAGCTCTTTCAGAATTAGAAAAAAAAAGGTTACAATGCTTTATTTCTTCATGTGGCAAAAATCCAGGAATTGCGTGTATAGAGGGTTGCGATTACCGAGTTCATACTGTAGTTATGAAGTATTTTGACTATGTGTTGAATTTAAGGTAAACGTCGGGACTCCCTCACACTCAGTGTGTCGAGGGCTGAAAAGCAGGCATGCGATTGCAGCAGCACGGACTCGGAGAAAGATTTGGCGACCGAGAGGCAAACACAAAAAAAGAAAAGTAAAATGTGACAAGTATGGAAATACCCTAAAACGTCAGATGACAAAAAATTAAGTGCATTAACTGCGGAAAGGAGTACAAAACCAACGGAAATACTTCAAATTTGCACAATCATCTGAAAAGATTCAATACTGATTTTCTGATTTTCCTAAACATGTCCCAGATTTCAGCACTCCAGCTGCAGGTACTTCGGCGGAAACTGACAATATCGCATTGGCAAGCTGCAGTTGTTGATCGTCGATGCATTCTGTAGCTTCGTGTAATTGTTTCGGAGAGGCGAACCAGGCTCAAGGAAGAAGATGTGGACATTCTTTAATTCTTGAATCAAAACTTTTGGAACAAAAAACATTAATATCGCATATGAATTTTCTTGTTCAAAAATTAAACCAACTTTAAATTTAAAACCAAATATGTATACTATTGTGGACGGGACTATCTTCGACTATTGATAGTACTATCGTAAACTATCGATGGTTGTGAAATTACTATCGTCCACTATCGATGGCGCCGACTGTCGATAGTTCTCCACCTCTATTATTAGAAGCTGCTTCATGGCAGTACAGTTGCATTTAACAAAACTGCGCTGTAAGTTAAAAAAGTTACTGACCCATCAAGCTGCCCTCGTATATATGTATATATATACACCCAAGTGGGTATTCCAGCCAATATAAACAATTATTATAATGGTCGGCTGCTAATAAACAACAAATAATTATTGGACGCTTTTTGGCATGCGTTTTTAATTAAAGCTAACATGAAATGCATTTGCAGTTTTTTTTTTTCAATTTAAAAGCAATTAAGTTAATTCAACCAGTTACAAAAACAACAAAAAACAACAATAAAGCTTTATAATAAACATTGTTGCTCTAATGAAAAAAGCAATTTTCATGAAAAGCGTATTTTGTGTATTTGAAAAGCGCTACGCACAAAAATCAAATCAAATCAAATTGAAGCGTATTAAATTAATTCAATTTATTTGAAAATTTATTTGCACACGCAGCCGAAATTAATGCGAAATCATCAATAGCTGCAAATAGCAACAATAAAACCAACAACAATACGAACAACCAAAGCAATGGCGACAGTGGCAAGCATTTCCGTTGCGGGCAAACGGAAACGGACATGGGCACACACACACACACATACTCATAGATACACACACACACAGATACACAGCTGGCTCCACTTCAATGTGTGAACAGTGAACTCTGTTGGCAGTTGGTTAGTTGGTTAGCTGATGCGTTAGTTGGTCTATTGGTCGTTTGGTTAGTTGTTGCTGTTGTTGTTGTTGCAGTTGTTGTTTTTGCTGGCTTGGTTGCTTATTTGCGCAAAACGCTCGAATGCATAAATGAATGATTGAATGAATGAGCGCATGTTTGATTGAGTAACTGAGTAATTGAATGACTGACCAAATGAATGACTGACTGCATGCACATCATACAACAAGTTGAGTGTGGAGCGAGTATACAGCTATACGTGATTCGTGATCGATAGAATATCAATTCGTGAGTTCACTTCCCAAGATGTCATCTTTCGTAGTAGCGAGTACCAAACAATCACGTCGCTGATCGTAAAATCCTTTAAGAGACTTACTCTCTGAGCACTATAAGTAATGTTCTAAATTTTTTGAATGTATGTTACAAATATTAAGGAAATATGGGCTCCAACTTGACTTAAAGTTCTGTGCAAACCAACTTTCACCACGACTTTTAAAAGAGAAGAATCGTAAAGTCTTAAAACTGCTTAGACTTTTATTTATAAAGATTGCACATCTCACTGAACTACAAAAGTGATTAAAACTAGGCGCATCCTAAGGTAAGGTTTTCTTTATTCATTTCGAGACTTCCCGTCCACAATACTTGCTGTCTGAATAGTTAAGAATTAAAGAATGCTACATCGACTCAAAAATACTCAAAAATACTTTTTTATATTATTGTCTACAGACCCGAAAAGATGGTGGAAAAAAAGGCTTCCTGTCCCGTAGTTTTCACAGGAGCCCGATGTAATCGAACTGCCGTGATTCAAGCTAAAGGTGTAATAAAGGGGTCAGTGAATTTAACCCTTCGGGCTCGGATTTTCTCTCTACGGCCCTGAATGTCTACATATGCCTAATTTTATTTTGTAAGTCTAAGCCGCAAAATTATCGTACAGGCAAATGGGTCAAGATGTCGACAAAAAAAACAACAGAATTGATCGGCGTACAGACAACTTCTTGTAAAATTTCGCCTCTATGTATTTGTTCATAAGGACGAATGGACAGACACGGCTATGTCGACTCGACTGTCTACCCTGATCAAGAGCGTATACACCTTAAAAGGTCTGTCACTTGGTACAGGGTATGAAAATAGGATATTGTTCAATAAAAAAATCATGGGACTCAAAGAAACCTAATTACTTTCAATCTGAACGCCTACATCCTTACTAAAGGGTGATTTTTTGCTGGTATCTTTTTGGTAACACTGTTTTTGACAGATCACGCGTGAATCATGTCTTTTATCATTGTCAAACTTGTTCAGTTTGGTCTATAATCTAACCATGAATCTTGACTTATGAACGAACAACGCTTGCAAACTATCGAATTTTACTATCAAAATTCATGCTCGGTTAAGAAAGTGAATCGCGTACTTCTTCCAATTTATGGGCAGTTTGGTCGGCCTAATTCAAACCCAGTTTACATTATTAGACATTAAGCCAGCCATAAACATTGCAAGAGCTACCAGCATCCCGAAAAAGTCACTGTTTGGTGTGGATTATGAGCCGGTGGCATCATCAGGCCGTACTTCTTCAGAGACGACATTGGCCGGGACGTTGCTGTGAATGGCCGACTAGATCGTGGGATTTAACGATTTTAAATAATCCTTGTGGGGCTATGTTAAGGCTCATGTCTACAGGGATAAACCAGCAACGATTGACGCACTGGAAGTCAATATTGAAGCACGTGTTCGTGAAATACCGGTCTATTTGTTGGAGAGAGTGTGCCAAAATTGGACCTTGCGCATGGACCATCTAAAGCGGAGCCGCGGTCAACATTTGCATGAAATCATCTTTAAACATTAAATTATATTGATCGTTCTATCAATTCCAATAAAGAGTTTATAAATTTTTTCCAATTTTTTATATTTCTTTTGAAAATCAATTACTATGCCTCTTAAAAAATCACTTTTTATAAAATGTCGTAGCGAAACTAACAATCTGCTTGTAAAAAAAACATGCCGGAAATAATGGCGGCAACATTTAGGTGCCAATAAGGCATTTGGAATAATTACAAAACTAAAATAAGATAATTGCAAAATAATCACACAATTTTTTTTAAAGTAATATATCCTTTATCAAAAAAATTGTTAAAAATTATACTTTCGTAGGGTAATTTTGTTTCATGCCATTAATGTAAACAAATGCCAAAGGTGTGAATAGGCTGTGCTACGCCACTCTGATGATATTCTCGCATCTGAAAACTGGTAGCCCTCAGGAAAAATTCATAAAAAAAAATTCCTATAAAACATACAAAAACTGGAATTAGTTTTAATAGATGATTATATAAGAATTCGAATCTGTATGAAGAATTTTCTCTGCTTTCACAAGCTAGCTAACTTCAATAATAAATATTGCTAGCTTATAAGCAATATTTTTATATTACTTCGGCAAATAAAGCTAATTGTAAATTATAAGTTAGTAAAAGATAAAATTAATTATTACTTTTGCTAATAACATCCAAGACAAAGATCCCAACAATATACAAAATAAACAAAAAAAACAATACAAAAATTTGTTTTTCGAATCTAATACAAAGAACTACTTTTGAACGAAATAAATGTTTTAATGATTTTGATGATTGAGCTCTTCACGCTTTTATAGCCTAAACGACCAGCTAGAGCTGAACAGAGTATTTTTATGTGTACCCATCGATTACTTTAAATTTTAAGTAATCGATTACTTCAAATTGACTTTCAAATTAAACAGCAGTTAATGCAGGTGACGAGAAAGCCTCTATTAATTAAAGATATCGACGATTCGACTATAAACTGTAGGTCCCTGTTCTGTTCGAACAGTTATAAATAGAGTTCCCCATGCCCCTACCAGGGCTCAGTCAGGGAATTATTATACATTATATAATGTCTGGGACGTACTTATGTGCGCCATGTGATAAAGTAAACTTCATGCTGACATTTGAGGTCGAGAAATGGAATTCGATCGTGTTTCGAATGAGCAAAAAAGTAAACTCCATGCTGACATTTGAGGTCGAGGAAGAGAATTCGATCGCGTTTCGAACGAGCAAAAAAAATTTTCATATATTTTTGAGGGCAACTCTGCTAGAGAATCATCTTGATAGCCCAGTCAAATTAGGGTTTCACTGCGGAATGAAAGATAATAAGCTGGAAATTGGTAAAAACCTTTGTTTTGTCGCCCTAAATATTGTCTCAAAAGTCACAAATGCTATTGTGTCCGCGTCTTAAGATATTGAAGGTCAAAGGTCACAAAAAACGATTTTTCACGAATATCTCGGTTCCTATTGCTTAAATGATATTTTCTCTTATTATCAAAAGTTGTAGAGTATAAAATTCTCTACAACTTTTGTCTAAACTTTTTTTTATACGATCAACCGTTTTTGAGGTAGAGCGCGAAGAGTGCGCAGCGTACAGTCATATGAGCTAATGCAGGGTCAAGCGTGAGTTCCGGTTATCAGTACGTTGTATAAAGTCAATTATTGACAAAAAAAATATAATTATTGAGCAATGCCCATTATTTCTGTACTTATTATTAATTATTCAACTATAGTATATTATTAATTCTGGATTATCTATTTTAATTATATTTTAAAATAAAAAGACAGTAAGGAAATATATTTTAGATATACCTTTATTTATCACTAAATATGGCATGTTATACATTTATTAAAATGTGAGTTTAAATATTAAAATAATTTGTGAATCGAATTAAATTGCGAATGGAAGCTAGTTATCTTCTTCTTCGTCGTCTTCTTCTTGTTGTCGCTCTAAAATATTCAATTCATTGTCATCATCCTCATTATCGGTCATATTCATTTCCAAACCTTCTAGAATTTCAGGATCGTATGTGCTTTCTTCATCGGGATTACTTGGATATAGTGGAGCGTTGAGGCAAGCTTGTCCATTGCACTGGCCACAAGCTAAAGAACATAGTAGCCCTGATTTTCTGCATCCACAGCGGGAACCACAACCATTTTTGCAATTGCAAAATATTGTGTTTAGTAGTTCGGCTGGTGCTGGAGGTAATAACGTTGTTATGGGCTCCAGGATTTCATTTTCAAGCTTCCAGCCCCATTCTTGAGGTTCTAAGTTCTTCCCTAGCCACGTTTGAATCTGGTAGTAGACACGATTGATATGTTGACGGGCTGCTACACTTGTTGGTGGACTGCACACGACCATAAAACGTGCGAGTATATACCGCGCTCACTCGCACTTAGGGGTCTTACAATACGTAGGGCTCTTATAATACAAAGTGGTCCCTTGAAAGAGAAAGTGACCTTGAATACAATAGAACATACGTCCCGGCTATAAATAGAAATGATCATAGGGTAGGGACAAGTATTTCCAGTTATATAAGTATTTAAAAATTTACACGTTTTAAAGGAAACATATATAATGTCGTTTTAACTTAAAATATAACTAAAATAGATAATCCAGAATTAATAATATACTATAGTTGAATAATTAATAATAAGTACAGAAATAATGGGCATTGCTCAATAATTATATTTTTTTTGTCAATAATTGACTTTATACAACGTACTGATAACCGGAACTCACGCTTGACCCTGCATTAGCTCATATGACTGTACGCTGCGCACTCTTCGCGCTCTACCTCAAAAACGGTTGATCGTATAAAAAAAAAGTTTAGAGAATTTTATACTCTACAACTTTGATAATAAGAGAAAATATCATTTAAGCAATAGGAACCGAGATATTCGCGAAAAATCGTTTTTTGTGACCTTTGACGTTCAATATCTTAAGACGCGGACACAATAGCATTTGTGACTTTTGAGACAATATTTAGGGCGACAAAACAAAGGTTTTTACCAATTTCCAGCTTATTATCTTTCATTCCGCAGTTGACCCCTTTTTTTACCTAATTTGACTGGGCTATGATTAAACGCTTTGTATTTGTGGTACAAAGTTTTCAAGCCTAATATATATATTTTAAGACCTGTGCTTAAGTCGTGATTTTTCTCGCATGTTGGTTGCCAAGAATACATATGCCAACAGTGTTAGAGAACACTTGATACCCTAGCACTGGATACTGAACTGTAGAAAGAGAGAAATACTCCTGTAAACAAACCGATGTTTTTTTTTCTCTATTTATTTAAGTTAAAAATTGCTTGACACAGGATTATTTCACTTCGGAATTTCTAATAATTTAATTAAAAATAAGATATTTTACGCTTTTTTTTTTTTGTTTAAGGAGCGAAGCGCTCAAAATTCTTCATTTATTTTTTCAGTATAGCAGTTTGTACAGTAAATGAAGGCTCTAAAAATACGCCTGTTGGGGAAAAAAATTGACAAAACTTGAAATGCCGAAATAGTTTCATAAAATGATCTATCAAACAAGATATATTCAATTACTTTACAATAAATATTATATATATTTAGAAAAAACGACCTGTTTTAAGATATTAAAAAATTATTCTAAAAACACCAAACACGATTTCCAATTTTTAACTTTAAACAGGCATTGTGCTACAACCTTACGTCTTGTTTGCCAAATAATTTTATTAGCAATCATTTCGACTTCTATATTATGACTCCAAGTTTAATAAAAAAGATATCATGCCAAACCGGACCAACATATATTACCATAATCACAAATACAAAAAATTGGTTTTTGACCTAGAACAAGGTCCCTAAAGATTCCTAAGAGTTTCGTCTATTATACTTTTATTCAGCTGAAATTCTTCGTGTATCGATAACAAAATTGTTGAATTCGTGATTAAGATCGCAGTCACGAGTAAGAGAATATTGTGTCACGTACTAAGCGCTATTAAAAGCCCTATACACACACACATGCATGTAGTATACGCTCGCTCTTTCTCTCTTCCTGGAAACATTTTCATGCAATCTAATTCACAATTAATGACAAATTCTCTGCCACTTACGATGCCGTCCGTATATATATAGATCTGTGTGTGACAGTGTGTATGTGTCTCTGTGTGTGTGTGTGTTACACTCTCGGAAAATATTTGCACAATAATTAATTGAATAATGTCAATAAATTTTCAACACATTTTCAGCAGTAGCAGCAACAACTAAAGCAAAACTTTGCCCATACACACAGATACATCCTGAGTACACAGGACACATGACACAAGGCAAAAGGCAGAAGGCAGATGGAACATACAAACACATTTGCGTACGAGCAATGGACAAAGGACGCATGGACAGCACTTGGGCTGCGCTGGCAAAATTGGATGCGCAAACTGGACAAGTTTGTCTGCTAGCTACATGGGACTGTCCCTGCGTCCGGTTGCTATACACTCTCTGACGGATTCCTACACATACCCTACCGGACTGTTAATGCTGCTACTGCTGCTGCTGGTGGTGGTGGTGCGATTAGGCGAAACGAATCAACAAATCAACACACTCAGCAAATTCCTCAGCAGAATGGCAGCCTGACGACTACAATGCCGGCAATCCTTGCTGCCACCCACTGAAATACTCACTCATTTGCCTTTGCATGCGGCTGTTGCCACTGCTGCTGCATTGTGTCTCATTTCCATGTCGTCGTCGACGTCGAGAACGACTCCTCAAAAGTTTGTCTTTCAATTTCGAAAATGGTATTTGTCAAGTGGGCGCAATGTCTGTACGCTTGTGCCTTGGATTTGCATAGCAGAGCAACTCCCTACAGCTGCTGCCGTTGTCCCCACTGCAGCTGGCAGCCATTGCTCCATTTGACCATATGCTGGGCATGTGTTGGCCTGCCCTTTGTCCCTAAATTGTTAAGTGCTCCAACAGCGACCACACTTGCACTCGTGCGCAGCGCGTAATGCTTTTGCTGACACACAAACCGTCTGCCCTAATTTCGGCGAATCTTTTTGGAAGCTGCTATTTTTTGAGCTGCTCCTTGGTTGCTTACCCATATGGGCTGACTGTCCGACTGACTGACATTGGGTCATTGTTTGAGTTTGCGCCAATTGATGATGAAAATGTTTAACGCTGCAGCTGAGTCTGAGAAAAGTTTTGCCTAAACAAACAAATCCACAAAAGAAATTCACATAGGCAAGCTTCCAGCAGGTGCCCCAGAGCAACATTATAGCATATCCTGGTTATACTATGTATTACGATAAAGGAAACATTTAATATATTGATGGCTCTAATGCATAAAAAGGGGCGCATCATTTGCGTTCTTTTGCCCGCCAGGCAGCTTAGCAGCAATGAATGAATAAATGAATCAATGAAGGACTGACTGACAGAGAAAGGCAATTGAGCTCAGGGCTAAAACTATTTTTTTTCTTCTTTTCGTATATTGTTTGTACAAAAAAAAAAACTAATCTGGCAAAACAAAGCTAGCTGAGCCTGGACCATTAAGCAACAAATCTTTAACCAATAAAGAAAACAGGATAAGCCAGCATTTCCGATTGCAAGTCAAAAAGATTTAAGCAGGCGGAATTCCCTAACATGGTACACAGCTGGGCTGCCAAAAGAGCGATGCACTTGTACCTCTGTCAGGCCATTGTGCCGGCCCAGTGTCTTGCCATTGTTTGTATGTGGTCATGTGTTTAAGTGTTTCCAAACAGTTTTTCTGGCCAATTGAACAAAGTGCAGAGACGGCCAACAGCGGGTGCACTACTTTGACTTTAAAGTAGGTACCCCCACTCACACACACACAAGTGCAAGCTTAAAGCCAACCACAAACCAATCAAAGGTGGAGAGAGACACCACTACCATTACCATTAACAACAACCAGACTATGCTACTCATGTAAATGTCATGGGGCGCAAATCCTCTGTAATTGATCGTCTCCACAGCGAAGCTTAGTGAGACTTGACGCGTCTGTCGCCGCGGGTGCAGTTCTAATAATAAAGCGACTACACTGAAAGAAATAAATGTCGCGCCCTATGGAAAGTTATGAAAAACTGAAGTAATTTGAATTTGGTAGTAGTTTTTTAAATGTCAGACTAGGCATTGCATAAAATCCAGGACAACTAACTAATTCTTTGCCCGAAATGTGTCGTCAACTTTTGATATCTACTTTTTTTTTAACTATATGGAAAATCGAGGGAAAAATATGGCTTACATAAATGGCACTGTCAAACTATCGGATAGCACCTACCGAATAAGATACAGCCATGAACTAAATTCTAAATTCTAAATTAAAGCACAGAGAATAAGGTGGCTGGGTCATGTGCTAAGTATTGTCATTGAAAGAATAACTATTAAAGCCTTTGAATTGAAACGGATTGGAGGAAGAAGAAATGGTGATCTAGAAAAATCTTACACTGGAGAGATGTCATTGTGCAGAAGGACAAATGGAGAGACATTGCCGCGGAAGCTATGTTTTAGTCCATTAAAGATTGTAAAACGAAAACGAAGAAGATGAATATGGAAAATCTAATAAATCGGTACAACTATTATTATTCCTTTCAAAGAACATAAAATTAAATTGGTAATATAAGACTAAGGTATAAAGTAGTCTATACAACAGGCGATCAGGCAAAAGAGGTCATCCTGCCCAAATACTGAATGGTTGATACTAGCGGATTTTAGCAAGGTTTCTTAATTTTGATTAAGGTTTAGCTTCAGCCTATAATATTTTTTTTACTTTTAAGTCAACTCAATTTGTCTTTTAATAATGCAAATAAGAAGAAAAAAATCGCAGAACTAAGTCCTTGGGAGGAATCCCTGAAATAAAACGTATCGATAGCTCTTGTAGTTTCATATATTAATTTAAAAACTTTAATTTTTCACACTTATTAAGGCCCATCCCATACACAGCAAGCAAAATTTTCGAAAGGAATGGAAAGCTTCATTTGAAAAAATATCTTTTTAAAAAAGATAGATAGTTCAAAAGAATTATTTGTTAAACAATGTATTGTTGAATTTTCGTTTAACTTGTCTTAAGAATTTAAGACTTAACTTAATAAGAATTTTTTTATAATAACCTTGAAATTGAACAGTAACCAATATTGAACAATTAATTTTATTGCTACCATAGGAATAAAGCTCTTTGAGAATAAGAATAAGAGCACAAGTTTTCAAAGATTTTGGCTTAGAAGGAATTTTCAAAATCAATTTATAAAAATAGATTTGTAGCATTTATAAATCTGATAGTTTAGGGAATTAGCTAACCTATAAAAACGGATATGTGTAAAAATATTTTTATAATAAAATTGTTTGTACAAATTCTAGAAAGAAAATTAATTCCCATTATTTTTATTTAGGTTTATAAAGTATTTTTTTTAATATTTTTTTTTAACGTTTGAATTTGCAATTTTAAAAGTTTATGTATGCGAAATACTGGCATAATTTGTGTTTTATATGAAAAAATATCAATCTGTTCTTATCTGTGTTTAAAAACTAGAATCGACGAACCTTGATTCATAAATTAAGTTTTGGAAAATAACTACAATATTATTGGTTTTAAGTTGATTTCAAAATTAAACACTAATTTTTATATAATTCTTTAAGTCCCTCACAACAGAAATTCGACTGTTCCCGAGGTCTTACGAAAACTAATTCTATTTAAAATTGGTGTCAATAAAAGAATTTGGAAGTTGCAGCACCTTTTTTTAATGTTATATTTCTTGTTTATGTTCAAGCTCTAAAAGGAACACTTGCTTATAATCACTACTTACATCTTATGCTCTTAAAATAAGCCTACTATTTTTTTTCTAAGTGTATGACAGATACTCGACGCTGCGTCGCCAACCTAAGTACCTGCTGCAATTGAATTGGAACAACGACAGCAGCAATAATAACAACAACAAGAACTACAATGGGTGCCCATTCATAAGGCACAATCCTGGCAAATGTCAATCAAATCGAGCCAAATCGTCTGGGGGTAGCTTTAAAACGCTTTGAACAGGCGCCGTAGTCAAACCCGATGACGTTTTCGAATTCTGGCAGATGTTCTATGAGTAAAAGTGTTTTTTTTTTTGTTGTGCCTGGCATGCAAATGAAATTTTAAGTCCACGTTGAAAAAGTTTTTCCAATAGGCAGACAGGTGCGTATGTGGAGAGCTTATCATTTTGACCAGGTCGTGCAAAATGCTGACAGCAGGTTAACTGGCATAACTTGAAGTCAGGACATTTTGAATGATCTACGTCACCCACGCAAAAGCCTTCTCTTCTTGTTGTTGTTATTAATGTGCCAATATTTTTGTTGCTATCGTTGTTGTTGTGGGCGCGCTTATTAAATGCATGTTAGACATTGTCAGGGTGTTTGGTCTTTGGTCTCTGACAACTAAATTAAGCCATTTGTCACAGCTTATTTTCACATATGCTGCCATTTAACACGCCAGCAGCGCCGTCGACTGCGCAGTCGGGTTGGACTGAATGGTTGTTGCTTTTTGATTGGAAATAATTTTGCGTGGTTGTTGTTTGGGCACTTGGCGATGGCATTAGGAAAACAACAACAGAAATCCAATGAAAACAAAACCGCCCATCAACACCCTCAAATCAATTGCCAACAACCCGCACAAAACCCCCTCCCCAACCAAATTTTATTCGAGCTGTTTTTACCACTTGCCAAAGTTGTTGTTATTTTTGTAGCTGTTGTCTTTGTCGTTGTAGTTGTAGTTGTTATTGTTGCTGATGCTGTGCCCTGTGCCTGCCCCATGCAACATTAATTGTGAGGCAAATTGAAATTTGGGGTGCAAGCAGGGCAGGGCAGGGCAGGAGGCAAACAAAAAGGGGCGCGCATTTGTTTCTGCATTTTATGCTCACTAGCCGTATTAAAGTGCTAATGCATTGGTGTTGTTGTTGTTAGCGCTTTTGTAATTTTTGACTGCACAGTGGTGCAAAATCGGTTACTAAACTGTCTACACTAATCGACGATGAAAAATCTCCAGAGGTGAGACTTATATTTTATGTCAGGGTAAAGGGCTTAAAATCCGATTTATTTCTTATCCTAGAATGGCTTGTTTTTTTTTTTAATATTTAAGTAAAAAAGGACATATCTACTATATATGAAAAACTATACTAATTGGAATTTTTAAATTTTTTATTATTTTTCGCAAAAGTAATTTACCTATCCAAAATGCCCCGATTGCCCCGATTCAATTGGCAAACTTAAGAAAAAACTACAGCCGAAAGTGTGTGCCCAAAACCCCGAATAACATAAATTTTTTTTCGACTTTTCGTACAAATATTGCTATTTCGACCCGAAAAAGTCATAGGCACTTGAAAAGCTATTTTATGTTGTTGGTCATGATATGTAGATGCGATTTCTGTATAGTGTGTTCTTTTTATGATAAAAAATTACTGATTCATTAAATTTTTAGTAAAAATGAAAAAGTATCCATTTCCAAAGGAATGTTTTCCGTCACTTTCAACTGCATTTAACCTTGGAAAAGTGGTTCAATCTTCTATATTTGCATTATATAAGTATATCGGCGAAGTATATATGTGTTTAGAAGATATAGCTTATCAAAAAATAGTCTAAAAATGAAAAACCCGATATTCAGTTATCGATAACTCGATAAATAATCGGAATTTTGCAATAAAATTGGGCGTGGTTACTATTGGTTAGCAGCTCTACCAACTGTGTAAAAATCATCGAAGTAAATTTTAAAAAGTAAAATCGAAGTAGGTCGCCAAAAAAGTGGCCCGATTCACTTATTTTCGCCGATATACTTATATAACGCTCTCCTTATAAATTTATTTTGCGTTTAATTATTTTCTAACTTTTTTTTCATTTACTTTTTAATTTGCCAATTTATTAAATTAAAAATTAAAATGATCTTATCTTTCCCGATTTCAAGAATCCCAAATTGCACAGATCTTTTTAAAAAAATGGCGGACGTAAAGTCGGGCGCGGACGACTTTAGGATACCCTGTACCACTAGCTTGTAATAAAGTCCGATTTCTTCACAAAAAACCAAAAACAGAAGAATTTTTAAGCAAAAATTTTTTTTTGGCCCAACCGTTCCTATCCGAACTTTATGATATAGTCAACCGATTTCAATAAAATTTGACACAGTGCTTAAATACCTTAAAAAAGATATGAATGCCAAATTTATTTCAAATATCTTTACAAACAAACAAAACACATCGAATTTTGTATAAAAAACGTGTTTTTGGACCGATTGGTCCTATGGGAGCTATATGATCTAGTCAAACGATTTGGATTAAATTTAGTACAGTGCTTAGGAACTATAAAATACTCACGAATGTCAAATTTGGTCCCAATATCTTAACAAACAAACGAAACACAACAAATTTTGTTAAAAAATCGATTTTTTGGAAGATCGGAACTATGGGAGCTATATGATATAGTCAACCGATCTTGTTCAAATTTGGCACATTGCTTAAGTGGTCTAAAAAATTTCAAAACGCCAAATCTGGTTACGATATCTTTAATAAAAAACGAAATCTAGCGAATTTTTCTTTAAAAAAGTTATTTTGGCCGATCGGTCCTATGGGAGCTATATGATATAGTCAACCGATTTCGATCAAATTTGGTACAGTGATTGGGAACTATAAAAAACTTTCGAATACCAAATTTGGTTACGATATCTTTATAAACAAACGAGTTCGTCTCAAACACCCCCATGGGAGCTATATAATTTATCCCCGATATCAAAAAAATAAAATAAACTTGCCTCCTATGGAATAATATGGGATCTAATGTGAAAGTTTGGTAACTCTAGCTCTTACCATCTCTGAGATCTAGGCGTTCACACGGACGGACGGACAGACGGACATGGGTATATCGACTTCTCTATTCACCCTGATCATATATTAGGTAACTTTGGGGTGTCTCCGACGTCTCCTTCTATATGTTACATACATTTTCGGCTTGCACAAACTTAATATACCCTTGGTACCATACGGTACAGGGTATAATAATATTGATTGCTAAAAAGTAAACCATGAATATTTCACAACACAGAGTTAATTGGATCATTGTAAACTAATCGATCATGGGATTAATTTAGAAGAGGTTAATGCAATTAAAAGGATTTTTCTTGTTTCCTTATATTATATTTGATGTAAATAATGAATTTAAATAAAATATTAATTTTTAAGATAAAAAGCCTTGATTAAATGATAAAAACTTACTTAATAGAGTAATGCTATTTTCAGAGTAATGCTATTTTCAGATCATTGTAAACAAACCAATCTTGAGCTTATATAGGAAGCAGTAAACGCATTTATAAGGCTTTTCTAGTTTCCATATATTTTATTATATTCAATGTAATTCATGAATTTAAATAAAATGTTGATTTTTAAAGTAAAAAGCTTTGATTAAATGAAAAGTAATTAAATAATAGTCGATACTATTTCTATTTTCAAAAAAATAAAATAGAATTTACTTCAAAAAAATTATGCAAAAATAATTTTTTTTTCAAATATATTTTTTGATATTCATAATTTTTTCAATTTTTTTTTTTATATAAATCTTTTTTTATATAATTAATATTGATATATTATATTGTTTTATTATTAATTTTTATATGATTAACATTAATATTATTTTATAAAATAAATATTCTCTTAGCAAATTTCAATATTTTCTTTGCTAAAATAATGATCCAAAAAAATTAAGTTAAAAAAAAATACATATTGTGCTTACTAAGTTTTCATTTTGTTATGTAGGATAGCCATATAGCTTAAAAATCAGCAATCATTAGTTTTTAAATTTTGCCCCATTTTCAACGAGATCCTTTTCTCAAAATAAATAGTCCTTAAGGTGAAACAGAAATTTTAGTAACTATTAAACAATTTTTTAAGCTTTCCTTCAAAATACATAACTGAATTGGTCTTCTGAGAAACGGATTTTTAGACAATTAAAATCTACGTCAACAGTTTAGAATAGGGCTAGACCATTCTTTAAGAATGGGGCATTACCAGAAACTTGATCGATAGTTGGTAAGCGAATTTTATTCATTTGAGTCATTTTATAACGGAAGCCAAGTGATTTTCAGAGTACCCGATCTTAAATAGACCAATGTTTAAGTTTATGATCTTGTTCATGATTTACCTAAGTGCACGGATACCTATTGTCTGGCATGAAAATTTGCACAACACAATAGAACTTGCACCACTGTGAATTGTAACGTTCACCACAGTCCAAGTCGAACTGTTCCATGTTCACGAACAATCAACCCCAAATAATACCAAGGATTACAAGCGGCGGTCGCGTACAAACCAAAAACGGGTCCTGAAATTCTCGCTTTATATGAGTTTCTGTGTGTGTGTGTGCGTCTGTCTGTGTTTTTGTCTCTCTGCGTGTGTGTGTGTGTGTATGTGTGAGTGCATTGTCCTGGAACTGAGCATACAAAACAACGGCAAAAATCTTGCCGTGCCTGCGAATCGCACTTAAATGTCGAACTATGCGTCAGTCAACCGATTCCCCGGTTCCCCGTATGATACGGCGGGTCGACGCACCATGGGTAGCCATGTACGCCCATGTAACTTTGTGTGTGTTTTGAGGCTACAGATATCAGGGCAATAAAATAATTGCGACAATAAGCGTTTCATTATTCATTTCTATGACTGTCAAAGGGGCGCACTTAAATCGTACATTGGCAGGGCGAGGTGGGGGAGAGTGTTGACTACTTTGATTGCCGGGGTGGTGCCAGCCAGCAGCCTGATCTGGGCAAGAGCTGAGCTGATGTTAATCCCACTGTGCGCTGGTTTCATGCATTTTGCTGTTTTCACAGTTAATAGTTTGGCACGGCGGATGAGCTTTGATTTGGTTGACACTTGGCTGGCACAGTTAATGTAGGAGGAGAGACGTGCAGGGTAAAGTTACGGGGTGCAGATGATCTTGATTTGATTATGCGGCGTTAATACAATTGATATTTGAGGCAACAACAGTTTTGTTTTTTTTTGTTTTTGTACTGTTGCATGGCTTAAACGTTGTGCATTTGTTTGGAAAATTGTTGCAATTATTGTTATGTTGTTGTTGTTGCTGTTGTTATGTTGATTGCTTTTTTATATCCTTATGCCAGAACTACTTGCGCTAATAAAGGGCGCGAACTGTTGAATTGAGCCATTTGTTTGCTCACATAAGCTGTCAAACACATTTGAGGCATGAGCCTAGGATAAACCCTAACGTATTTGCAAGTTATTGACATGACTTGAAATACTTTTCAAATACTCAAACACTATTAAAAAAGTTGGCTGCTTAATTTAATGCCTCTATAAATCTCGCTTTTTTCCCAATACTTTTCAACTGGCCAACTAAGTTGCACTTAATTACTTGCCGCTTAATTGCTCGTCTGAGCCAAGTACTCAGTGGCCAGAACTTCAGGCAAATTTGCTTAAATGTAAAAAAGTTTGAGTTATAAAATGAAATAAATTAAAATAAGAAGAAATAACAGAAGAAAACGGAATTGCTTGAAATAATTATAATTGAGCGCGCAAATACCGCAGAAAATTTCAAGATTACTCAAGTTCGTTCGGAGACGACAATCTAAAATGGAAAAAATTCTTAATTGAGTTTGCATAATTAGAGCTTTTAATGATTGGCTGGTCAAAGCGCTGTCAAAGAGTAAGGAATTGTAGGTTATAAAAAATACGCGAATCTTTTTATTGGAAATTATTAACGAAAGTCACAAAAATTTGTTCGTTAAATGGAATATAGCAATTTTTATTTGGGTGCTGCAAATTTTTCATAAGTTCTCATATATCAGCTGTATTACTTTTTTGGACTTCAAAATAAATAAAAATTGATAAGATATTGATTCAAATATTAACCCTTCTAGGGCTCAAGCGTGCCTCAAAACATGTATTGCTTATCATTCGTGTACTGTCGCATTTTAACATTTTTCCCCTTATTTCTATATTTTATTTATTTTGGGGAGTTCCCTTTTTGCACAAGAAATAGTTTCTGATGCGTAAAAATGAGTACAGCAGTCGTTGTAGTCATTTGAAGTTAAACATTTTTTGCAAATACGTTTATATGTTGAGTATGAACTTTACGAGTCCAATCTGGATAAATTAAGGTACTAAAGAGATTATTAAAGGAGATCTAAATTTATGTTAGTCAGCTTTGGAGTCTGACTTTCTTGGGATCCTATGAAGGAGTTCCATTTCAATAAATTTGTTGTCTCTAGATAATGTTGACCTGCAAACGGCTTTACAACAATGCGCATTGCTGACAAATCAAAATCAAAAACACTCAGCCGTGCTCCGAAAACTGATTCCGATTATTTTATTCGCGAACATTTTGTATTGAAATAATTTTTGAAGTATTCTTTGATATTCTTTGATTTGATATGTGCCAACTTCAAGTTAAATATTTCCTGAAAATTATTTTGAATTATTATTTTTCTGACTCAACCCAAAAATAAGCATGTACAGCCAAAAATAATTTTTTGTTGTTCGTTTTCCGGAGCAAGCAAAGCCGAATCCAAATGAAATGATTTGTTTTGGAGGAGGACGGCTGACTATGTCTATTTATTTAATGTTTCGGTAATTTTTGTACCTCACTTCTTCTGGTTGATTGCCTAAAATCCCGTACCAACAGAAAATAGACATTAAAAAAACCTATTTGACTCCTAAAAATGTTCGTTGGGTATATCGATTTGTCTAGTCGACGATTCTCCGACGATTCCTTCTACTACTGTGTCCAAAAACTAGTCGGAATTTTTCGATTTAAATTACGTGTGTGAATATTTTCCATCAATTTTTTTTTTAAGTTGGTACAACTGTAACTGACTTCCATGCCAAATTATATGTCAAAATATTCATTAGTTTTTGAGTTACGCTTGTTTTGTGCGACACAAAAAGTGAATTTGGCGATTTTTACAATGTCGGAAATTATTCAACAAAGAAAATTTTGTTTCCTGAATGGAATAAACGTTGCAGAAACATTAAAAATGTTGAAGAAGGCTTACCGGAACAGAGCTCTACCAAAATCAATTGGTAGAAGAGAACGATTTGAAGATGAAGAGCGCCCTGGTCGAAAATCGACCCCAATTGACGATGCTCACATCCAAAAAGTAAAAGAATTAGTGCTTGAAAACCGTCGATTAACTATAAGAGACATTGCTGATTAAATTGGCGTATCAAAGGGATCGAATAATACCATTTTGAAAGATGTTTTGGGTCCCAAACGTTTCAAGTCCCGATTGGTACCAAAAATGCTGAATTTCCTCGAAAACCGTCACTGATTCTTCGTGACTTTTTCGCCAAAAATGCAATCACCTTATTCACCTGATTTGGCTCCATGAGACTTCTGGCTATTTCCAAAATTCAAAAGACCACTCCGGGGAAACCGTTTTGAGTCGACTGAAGGCTATACCGGAAGAAGACTTTTTGGCATGCTTCGAGGACTCGAAAAAGCGGTGGCATAAGTGAATTATATCGGGAGGGGACTATTTTGTAGGGGACGAAATTTATTTGGAAGAAAAAATTAAGATTTTTTTATATATTATATGTATAAAAAAATTCCGACTAGTTTTTGAACACAATAGTATATCTTACATACATTTTCTACAAACTTAATATACCCCTACTTGGGGTAAGGTGGGGAAAATCCGACAGTGTGAGCTAAACACGACTTCCCACTGACTTTTACAAACGGTAGCACTGAGCGAGCGCATATTAGCGTTATCGTGTCAGATGTCAATACAAAGCAACATGACGGTTGTCTGTCAATCTTTATTTAGTTGCTCAAACGATTTTTGATTCCACCTTTTTTCTTGTTAAATAAAGCAGTCAAAAATATAAAGTAAATCATATACCTATATAGATGGATATACTCGTATAGTATTAGTTGAAAGTTTCGCATAAATTATTTTATCTGCGTCGTAATTAAATATTACTCAGTGGGGCAAATCCGACCTCTAAAAGGTGGGACAAAACTGAAAAATACATTTTTATTACTTTTTTAAATTATTCTCAAGTCCTGTTTTGAATTTCGATAGATCGATATAAGAAGAAATTTTTAGAGTTAGTCGAAAGACCACGCCACTTTAAAAAATGGTGGTACACAATTTTTAGTCATGAGCTTTTACTAGCAAAATTTTTAGAGTGTTCTACACAATCAATCCACTATAAAGCTTATCAAAACATAAAAAAAGTTTCTACAAGATAATATCAGCACAAAAACTCGCCAAAACTTGTGGCATTATTTTAATATGGTGCAAAGTCTATCAGCTTTAAGTTTATGCATAGTTATTTAATTATTTTGTGGCTTTTAGCGTGTTTACTTTAAAACCAAATTTACTGGGAATTCCTAGATACGGCTGAGAATGTGACAATTTCCCAGTTGCTCTATAGCTTTTAGTTTATTTGTCCAAAAATCCACTCATTGCTAAATGGCAAACCCAACTGGTGCTGCTGCTACTTAATGTTGACATTTGCATTAACAAATGCACAACAAATCCAAAAGCATACAAGACACAACCACACACACACACACAACAGTGGGCAAAGAAAAAAATTGCCACCTAGACGTATAGCCCATAAACTGCTCCAATTGAAATTCACATTCATTGCCGAGAAGGCTCCAACTACCTTGCCATTTGTTATTACTGCAAACAAATGAAAGTGAAAGTACAAATTTTTCTGGTCTCTTTTTTTTCTAGCGTACACACAGATACAAATACTTACAAACACAGGCGCAGACTCTCACACACACACACATTCAACAAACACAGCGAAAAGCGCGACGTTCGTTTGGTGCCAAAATTGCTTCCGAAATCAGCCAAAAACCAAGCAGCGGAAGTAGAGACAGCACAGATACAAACATGGTGTGTGTGTATCTGTGTGTGTGTGTCAGCCATGTTGTTATATGGCTGACTGCCAGGCTGGATGCCTGACTGGCTGGCTAGCTGCTGCCACTGCTGCTGCTGCTCCTCTTCTACTATGTGCCCACAACTAACACAGTCAATGCAAGAGAGAGAACCAGAACCAGCGCCACCTTACCAAGAGCTCAACCATAGCCACCATCATTCCATCAACGACTACGACATCGTCGAGTTTGAGTTTGCTGCTCAAATATTATGCGAACGCAAATATTTTTATTTAGTAAATGTCATTTATTATTTATGTTTATTCGAGCACTTATCTAGCGCTGCTTAACAACTTCAGCTCCAAATGTTGGCGCTGGCACACTAATGCACGGTGATGTGGGGGACTTTTGGGGACGTATGCGGGGGTGACTGCGTAGGTGGCAAGGCCGTTGTGCAGAGCGAACCAAACCAAACCAAATTGAAAACGGAATCAACAAGAAATCGAACGCTTGCTCAAGCTGTGAGAAATACGCCCACGCGTGCCGTAACATGCAGCTGAAAGGATGAGGTAAAGCAGGAGTAGCAGCCATAGCCGTAGCCGGAGCAGCAGCACGGCGTGGAATAAATTTAAACTCAAACTAAACTGCGAGTAAATAGAAATACAAAAAGGCAAATAAGAAACAATACTCAGTGGCAAATACAACATAGAGTAGTAGCAGGCAGACTTGCTGGAGCAGAGCAGCCAAGGGTCTATAAGGACAGCATGGAAATGCTGACGACGACGACGACGTCGTCATCATCCTCGTCGTCGTCGTTGTCGACGTTGTTGACGTTGGCGTCGCTGCTTGCAGAATGTACACAAGCCGCGTCTAGCGCACGTCTGCCAAGTGCAGAGCGCGGGGGGCACGCAGAGCGCACTCCTCGCTCTCTCTTTAGGGCAGAGCTTAAGCCAACGTGGTATGCTGCCTGCAGTTGCCAATATTTGTGATTGTTTCGTATTCGATTTTCAGAGCATTGCGATTTTGAGGGGCACCACACACACACACAACGTCCTTGAGCATAAGTATGAGTGAGAGCGGGGGCGCCATTGCAGCCGGCATAAAATATGGCGCTGCACAGTGGTCGTTTTGGATGCTAGCGATAAAAAAATTAATATCGGCAAAAATAAGCTAACTCTTTCGATTAAATTTGACGTTTGCGAGTGTTTAAGTTAGATATATTTAGTTAGCGATATTTAGTTCGAAAGGAAGAACTATACCATCAAGCTGCCATATCTTCATGATTTATTAAACTTTCTCCAAGATTTTTGACTTTTAAGTGATTTTATGAAAAGCGCGCATCTTATTTGATGTATATTAAGATAAGAAATAATAATTTAACGAAATAAAAAGCTTTAAACAAAAAAAAAAATTTAATTAATACCACGGATAACATCTCATCTTGTGAGGAACCCATCGACGGCTTTTTCGGATGTTTAAAAATGCTATCCACTGAAATTAACTTTGATATGTGGCAATAAAAAGAAATCATTGGGTGGCAAAACAGAACTCTATGGTGGATGGTCTATCATATCAACCATTTCAGTCTCCAAAAACTACCTTCATTTTATGAGTAAGAGCTCGTAGTATGGCAAAAAGAATGATACGTTTTGGGCGGTTCTTGTTCCTTATTTCATTGAGCTCTTCTGGCAAAGAAATGGTGTATACCCATCGGAATTGAGCTTTCTATAGTACATTGCTCAAGTTGAACGGTGGAGACTTGACTTGATTACTCCAAAGAAAAAGGCGAACTACTTTTGGGGAATTTAGTTCGTCCTGGAATTCAGGCCGTTAATTTTTTTTGTGGTTTCACAACTTAAGTAACAACTTAAGCGTCATGACCAGACATGATCTTCTAAAACTCTTTTGAAAAATCATGTCTATAATTTTTTTTTTATTCCAAACGCAGGGTCGTAGACATCAAGATCTATTACTCTTTGACTCACTGTAATTATACCGGGCCTGGAGTTTTGTCAGGCCCTCCCTTCTGACGTGCCCGGTGAAATTATTGTCGTACTTTCGTGATTCAAGTTGTAATATAAGAGACACTGAGAAAACTCGAGGCCCGGAGAATCCCCCGCTCACTGGAATGGCATGGCCAAATGACCCGATTTTCTTTTCACAATACGTTACATGACGATCATCCTTTATCATTTCGTAGATGGCACCGTTGATTTTGGCGATAATGGCAGATTTGGATGATCTTCATGAAATGCAACGGTGAGATATATGTAATCCCTCGTGGTTAACTTCTGCAAACCTGCGTTTTCGAATCAAGTAATTGATCACCAAAAATTTCCTGAAGTTCAAAATTAAACTCTGGCCTTGAAGGAAATCCGTTATATTGCAAATTTTAGTGCAACTTCAAAAAATTCAAAGAACTCTTTCCGGTGAAAACTATGGAAGTATAATAAGTTTATTCTAAAAATTGTCAAAATTGATATTGAAGTTATCAGATTGCTTCTGACAAGCAAGGCGCAAAAGATAAATTGTAAGCCTTGTAAAAAAAAATTCGAAATTGGATCTAAATATACAATTACAACAGGAGAATCAGGAAAGCTGTACCTTATCGACCTTATGTCTACGTATTTAAAGGACAACCTTTGGGACCAATGAAAAATTCTCCAGGCTGTGAAAAATCTTTGGGTAAAAAAAATTTGAGTGTTGCCTTATTCGATAAGTATCTGGCTTTAAATAAAATTTTATGGATAAGGGGAAACAAATTTTAATAGATATACTGGCATCGCTAGCTCAAAGACGCTATTTGCAATGAAAGTCTCTATTAATTAAAGACACCGCCGTTCGGATTGGGCTATAAATTATAGGTACCTGTTCTGTTCGAACAGTTGTTAATAGAGATAGAGAGCCCCTCTAAGGGGTCTAACAGGGAATTATTTATTTATTTTTAGATATTTTGGAGCAAGATAGAGAACATCAGATAAAGCAAGTATGAGTGAAAATTTCACTGATGTAGAACCTAAATTAAAGCTTGAATTTTATAATAAATACGAAATCGAATAAATTTTAAGCGTATTTCTATGCACCCAGTTTCTCATAGTTCTGAAAATATCTTATTTAATATTGGCATAAATAGAAGCTTTTTCCAATTATTTTTTTAAGAACCGAATTCGAGCGATACAACAAATTTCTTTTGTGAAATTTTAAGCTTGCCTTGGTAATTTTTCATAAAAGAATTCTTTCAAAGGTCAAGGTATTATTTAATAATTTTGTGGGTAAATAAAAAGCAAGCTACAAATTTGTAATTTTGAAAAATAATCGAAAACTTTTTTCAACTTCGCTTGGTTGGTGTTTTTCGACGCAAAATTACCCTAAAAATATCTTTATACGAAGGTTCATACAATGACCCTTAAATTTGTAAACTTTTTTATTTTTAATTTTTTATTTAATAATTTATTCGTTTTTGTTTTGCATGCTTTGTTCATAAATTTGTAGGCTACAATAATATAACATAATATTCCTTCTTATTATTTTCGTACCATAAAATCTGAAGAAAGTGTCTCTGAGAAGAGCATATTTGGAAAAATATAAAATGTGACCCTTCGCAAAATTTATTTTAAAGTTTTAATTAATCTGCGCTAGATTAAATATTTCTCCCACTGTGCGTTTTGTGTGTATGGATGACTTCTTTTTTATTTAAACGCGTTGTTGTCAGTGTTGGGTTTTTGCTGTTGTTGTTGTTATGATTATTGTTATTAGTCGAGCAAACAAATTGGTAAATAATAAATATTTTTCAGTTAAATATTGTTAGTACATTTTGGACTTGCATGCTCTTGAGCCCAGAAAAGAAAAGCGGCACGAGCCAAAGTAAAGTTCTATGCCATAAATGTGGCACCCTGGTGCTTGCCACCAGCAAGTGTGTAGCAAGCATTCTGTGTTTTTATGTAGATTTTGCCACTTGACTGTATTTATAGAAGCTAACTGTTGGTGTATTGGCCGGATTGCCAATGACTTGCGCTTTCATTGCTGCTACTATGCATGAGTATGAGTGTATATAGACGTGCGTGTGTGTGTGTGCGTGGTGTAAATATGTACACATGTGTGTGCTAAGGGAAATTGGTAGCCCACATTTACAAAATCAGAAAAGCGCTTGATTTGTAAAATATTTACTCTGGGCAAACGAACTCAGTTCAATTGTTCAATTCATACAGTTCTCTCCGAGTTCTGAGCTCGGAGCAGTCTCAGTCTCAGTCAGAGTTCCTGTTGTAGTTGTCGTTGTCGTAGTTGTTGGCGTCTTGTTTGGGTATGTTTATGAAGCGACACCTGTAGGTGATAATAATAAACAATCGAAGCATGAATGCCAATCGAAATGTGTGTGTGTGTGCGTGTGTGTGTGCGTGTGTGTGTGAGTGTGTATATAGCCAATTGGCTGGAGCTAGCTGCATTTGCATATGGCTATATAGCTAGTCCCTTACATTTGTTTACTTTGGCTAAGATAATGCATATACCATGTCCATCCCATTTCCCGGAATTTTTTACATTTTTGTTTTCTTTTTTTTTTTGTGTTTTTGATATTTTCACACCATTTGTGTGCGGTCAAGCCTTTGGTTTTAGCTTTAATTTCAACTCTGTCTGCGTGTCCCGTCGCAATATTTGCCAATTTGAGTGGTTGCTTGTAGTACTCAGAAAATACCCCGGCTATATGACAAAGTTTTGATTTTAATTTCATGCTTCACTTTGCCAGCGTCAAAACAAAACCACAATCAGACAAAAAAAGTTGCCTTTGGCACGGCAAAGTGCTAATACACTTACTGATTTCTAGGGGAGGAATATATCTTATAGTCTGTTTGATGTGGTCTCATTGACAATTTGAATTAGAAGTCTTAAGAAACTCCACATCCTTCCATAGCTCTTCTTAGCCTTTCTTATTGTGCATGAAGGGCAGGGTACAAAATAATGGTTTCATCTTAGAACTCTAAAGGTTTTAAATTGTAAACAAATAAATAACTTGTTTTAACATAATGGCTTTTAATTGCCTTAAATCGGGAATTTTCTTAGCAGCGTTTATACTTTGCTGGGCAAATAGGCATAACGGCAAAAGTGCATAGTGTTGAAAAAGAGACTTAAATATAAATGAAATATAATAAATATAAATGCGCCCGACTTAAAGACTTGACTAGAATAATTATTGCATTATTGCCGAAAACTATGTACACACTGTTTATAATGTGCCATTATTTAACAGTGTGTACATATTTCTTAACTTATTTTTACATTTTTTAGAGGTTGTTGTGAGATATATTTTATATTTTAACAGGGTGAAGATATAAATTCACATACTGATAAATATCCATAGCATTTTATTTTATGGTTTGAAATAAACCTAAGTAATTTTACTAAATAATACATTTTTTTATAAACCTTTTTAAAACAAAAAGCAGCTGATTGTTTTTTATCATGTTGTTAGTCTAACACTTCTTTTCGAAATTTTGCATCCTTGTCACAGTTTTTCACATTGTTACTCGGAAATTTTGCATCGTTATTAATGTAGCTTAGTTGGGCACTTTTGCATTTCTGCCCGATATAGTATACTATGCTTTAGAAATATATTAGATAGGTAGAAGTTTTGCATTTGTTTAAGTGTATAAACGGTGCACATCGGTGTTGTAATTATGAATCCGTTTTTAAGGTTCAGCTGAACAAGAAATTTTCCATCAGAATCCAATATTTTCATTTGGTTTACAAAAATTTGTTCTAAAATCACTTTATAGCATGAACTTCAATGAACGATAGCTTTATTTATATTTTTAAAGATTATTTTTGAAATTTTATAAAAAAAATAATTAAGTATTTAATACTAAAGACATAGGTATTTGCATTTTGGCGTGATGTTACATTTGTATGGCCAAACATGGTACAATTTTTTTTATTTTTTTTTAAACTTACTTAGCAATTAGTTTAAAAATTAAAAATTTAATTTGGAATTAAAAAAAAATAAAAATAGTATGTAGCTTCATATTATGCACAATATATAAAAAGTATCCGTCACACCGATTTAAAGGCGTAGGCCAAACGTGGGAAAAAGTGGGTTTTACTTGGGTTATATATAATATACAAAATTTGAGTAAGACTTTTTGTAAAAATCTTTATAAGTATGCCTTAAAGTAAAAAATTTTTTATCGCTTCTTTCGTTAATCTTAGTATTTGGCGTGACGTCACATATATAAAAGTTCACATAAGTCTAATTAACAAATTTATTTAAATAATAAAGAATGATAAAGAAACGATGTTCTTTGTAATTTCAACTTTGAGTTTTAAAGCTACATTTCTAAGCTACTTCAAGAATTATTTGTAAGGAAAGCCTTGAACTCTTTACTTCAGCAACTTTTGAATTTTTTGCTCACATGCTTGAAAACTTTTTAATTTTTCGATCAGATTGTTTTCTTGCCATCTTACCCTCAATTGTAATGATCGCTTGGATTTTTTTAATTTAAGATCTTTCCAATAAAGGTCTTTTATAATACAATATTTTAAATAATTTTTAATTTTGCGATGAAGAAGGTTTTTATTTAACCTTAACCTTAGTTGTCAGAATTGCTTTAATAAACTTTTAAACTTATCATTATTATTATCATCATATATGTTATCATAATATAAATACAATTTTTTGGGTAATTTTTCTGGCTTATACTGAAAATGTTTTTTAGAAACCACAAGTATTAATTTTTAGAAAGATTTTTTTTTAATAACATTTTTATAAATATATTGGAACTTAATAGAAAAAATCGTTGGAAAAATGTTTGAGTATTAAGATATTCAGGGCCGTAGCCAGGTAGGCGCGAAAAGGCGCTGAGCGCTCCCTGAGTGACGATCTACTAGGCGCCTTGCTTAGCTGAGGGGGCGCTCAGCCCAGCTCAGGCTGCGCTCAGCGTCCCCTCGCGCCTTACTGGCTACGGCCCTGAGATTTTGGTAAAAAATCTGAGCAGACCTCCAAATATTATAGCACGGTTTTGCCTCCTAAACCGAATCTTATTTTTTTATTAAAATATAGAAGCGCTGAAGAAATTAGTTTTGTGGACTAGGGTACAAATATTTCAATCACTATAGCCAAAATATTGTTCTATTATAAAGTAAACTATGAGAAACCAGAAGAATAAGTAAATTCTTTCGATTAAGATCTAGGCAATATTTATTATAATAAAGCTTTTCAAAAAAAATAATTTTAACTCAAACTCAAGCAATAGAATATTTTTTTTGGATAAGACACCTTTTCATGGTTTAAGCATTATTTCCCAACATTTCGTAAAATTATTCCGAGAATTTGAAGTTCTGCGTGCCAAACATCTTTTTAAAGTTTATAGATCTCCCAAAAGTGTATTATAACAAACAAAACATATATATACATATGCATACATTTTTTTAGGTGCGCTAAAAACCATTTTAACGATGCGACAAATAAACAAAGTTCGGGGTAAAACAAAGTGAGAACTCTTCCAGGCAAGTTGTTTATATACTAAAACCTTACTTAAAATAATGACTAAATGATTTTTATTTATTTGCTAAGCATATTTTTGGGTACGAAAGCTTAATTGATCTTGAAATTTAAAAGACGACTTTAGTGACTATTTGCATAAAGTGTTAGGTGGAGACTATGAGAATGGATTGATCTGCTTTTTGAAGATAGTTTTCGCTGTAATTTCAGGGCGTAGTCTGTCGGTTTTTATGGCGTACATCTGGCACATTATTTATATGGCTACATTCTCGGAAAGTTGTAAATTGCACTTGGTAAATAACAAAGTATTATAAGTATAAGAAAAAGTATAAAATATTTTTTTTACAGAAACCCCGGTGCGTCGTCGCTTATCAGTGCTCTGATAAAAACCCGCGAGCTCTGTCTAGAATCCACGCATTATCTCTGATACCTGAGAACAGGAAGACGTACAAAGCGTTCTGGCTTATCTAATCTGACGCTGCCCAAATGCAAATAACAGCAGATCGCACCGTCCCAAAGGCAAAGCCGGAGCCAGAGTTCCATGTCTTAACATATAACGTACGTATAATGAGAAAATCGGCGCGGTCCGCGATAAGCCACAGGAGAATGCATCCGACAGTCAGTACGTCCATGTGGCTAGAGCAAACAAAGACAAGAACAGAGCAAATTCTTTCTTTCTTAAAGCAGATAAGAGCAGCGAAAAAAAAGGTTGCCTTTGGCTCAGTCAGCGTCTAAATATAGCCAAGAGACTCAATCTGCTTATTGCCTTATCGGATTGCATGGCAAATAAGTATGGGCCGGAGTTGGCCATGCTAGAAAAAAAAATGCTGCTGCTGATTAAATGCGGAGACAACAAAATGGCTGCATTCATATACTACAGAGAGCCCACCGAACCTTGGGTTTGTTGATCCAACTCGCTGTTGTTGGCATTGGAGTTAGGCTTATGCTGGGTTACTAACAACCTGGCTTAATTAAGAACAAGTGGACAAACATTGGGCTTGCTAGATGGCTATCTATAGTTGGCCTTGCTTATCGCGCACCATCAATCAGAGATTCCCGTAGGACTGTGCCGACCTAAATGTTGTCTAATTCCGTTGCCCAAAACTCAAATGATTACGTAAACAGCGTCAAAATGGTTGGCGTGCCTAGTTGCCATTGCCCGTTGACCAATTGCTTGCTATGCATATGCCTTGATATTGCTCCAGTTGTGTATGTGTGTGTGTTTGTGGGGGAGTCCTTATGACAATTTGATGAGGACGTTATTTACACTAGTTAAAAGCTCAGTGTGCTGGCCGGCCGACCGATCAACCAGCCAAATGGCCGCCCATCTCCGCCCACTGTGCCGTGTTTTTGTCAATAAAAAAAAAAAAATAAAAAAAATAAGCAATGACCCCAAGTCCAGGCTGTAGGCAACAACGGTACTGACACTCGCATGACAAGCAACCATTTGGAGACGGGCGACAAAATTAAACAATACACTGAAAATAACGAAGTACTAGGAACAAAGTTGTTATTTAAGAAAATGGTTTAAGATTATTATTGTACAGAAGTGTGCGTGAAGGATCCACAAAATGGCGAAATTTTTTTGGGATAGTTCATAAAAGCTTCAGATATTTGATCTAAGTTCGATGGTGGGTTCAAGCTGATTTTTAAATAAAAATACTGGATCATAAAAAAGGAATGTGAACTTTACACGTGATAATAGTGAGCCACCTAATCCTAGATCCGAAAACACCAATACCCATACGACTAAAAAAGCTTAAATAAAATCAGGAGAATCCCTAAGAAATAGTGTTTGACTATCTCCTGGGTGATTTTTTTTTTAAGTTTCATTCAGTTTTTGTTTTAGGACCATATTTAATGACCCCGTTAAATCGGAATCCATGGTCTTAAAAACGCCAGTGAGGTTTCTGAGTCTTTACAATCCATAAATCGAAAACAAGATTTATGGGGGTTTTTGGATATAATCTTAAATACCTTGGATATTGAGGTTATTTGAACATCGGATTCAGCGACTCAAAAATTTCTTAAAAATAAGTACCTTGAAAATAGTGCTAGAAGCAAAGCTAACAATAATTGAAAATGCTTTTCAATATTTTTTTATATTTTTGGGTTGAAAATTTATATTTTAAGGGTTTTACTTCTGTGATAGACATAAATAGTATCCAATATACACTAAGAAATGTATGGAAATATTTTATTATGAAATATAATTTGCTTAAGAGGAATAAAAACTTATTTAATTATCGATAAATACTCGAATACGAGCTGAATATTGTATAGTACTTTTACACATGTTTAAAAACATATAAATTTACTAGAAAAAATGGCGGACGTAAAGTCGTTCGCGGACGACTTTAGGATACCCTGTACCACAAGCTTGTAATAAAGTCCGATTTCTTCACAAAAAACCAAAAACAGAAGAATTTTAAGCAAAAATTTGTTTTTTGGACCGATCGTTCCTATGGGAGCTATATGATATAGTCAACCGATTTCAATAAAATTTGACACAGTGCTTAAATACCTTAAAAAAGATATGAATGCCAAATTTATTTCAAATATCTTTACAAACAAACAAAACACATCGAATTTTGTATAAAAAACGTGTTTTTGGACCGATTGGTCCTATGGGAGCTATATGATCTAGTCAAACGATTTGGATTAAATTTAGTACAGTGCTTAGGAACTATAAAATACTCACGAATGACAAATTTGGTCCCAATATCTTAACAAACAAACGAAACACAACAAATTTGGTTAAAAAATCGATTTTTTGGAAGATCGGACCTATGGGAGCTATATGATATAGTCAACCGATTTTGTTCAAATTTGGCACATTGCTTAAGTGGTCTAAAAAAACGCCAAATCTGGTTACGATATGTTTATTAAAAAACGAAATATAGCGAAATTTTCTTTAAAAAAGTTATTTTGGCCGATCGGTCCTATGGGAGCTATATGATATAGTCAACCGATTTCGATCAAATTTGGTACAGTGATTGGTAACTATAAAAAAATACCAAATTTGGTTACGATATCTTCATAAACAAACGAAATATTCATCTAAAACGCTTTTTTTTGTCGAGGTCGTCTCAAACACACCCATGGGAGCTATATAATTTATCCCCGATATCAAAAAAATAAAATAAACTTGCCTCCTATGGAATAATATGGGATCTAATGTGAAAGTTTGGTAACTCTAGCTCTTACCATCTCTGAGATGTAGGCGTTCACACGGACGGACGGACGGACGGACAGACGGACAGACGGACATGGGTATATCGACTTCTCTATTCACCCTGATCATATTTTAGGTAACTTTGGGGTGCCTCCTTCTATATGTTACATACATTTTCGGCTTGCACAAACTTAATATACCCTTGGTACCATACGGTACAGGGTATAAAAACATCGCAATCGACAATTATAAACATGAAGTATAAAACCCAATATATTTGATAACTTAAAACTTTATTTGCTATCCCAACTGCACTTAAATTTTCCTGGAATATTCAAAGTAAAATGCTTAATATTTACAGTCTCTATTTCTTGCAACCACAAAGCATTGCTTTTTGTGCTACTGCACAAAATAAATATAAATATTGCATAAATTCGCTATAAGGATGCAATAAAACGAAAATATTTGACTTCGATTTCAAATTTTCTTAAATGCAAATCAATGAACTTTTTTTTACATGTATCTACTATAAATATTCAGCACCGAATTTAAATGGGACGACTTAAAAAATATTTTATATATATAAAGTTTATATATTTATAGCCACAAATAGTCACAGAAAAAATATTCAAGGTCTTGGGCATACTTCTTTGACCACACCGATATGTTTTCTATAGGATTTTTGAAGAATCCTGACACAAAACGTAAACGGAACGGTAGGATACCCTTCACACACTTTTTAACAACATTGATCATTTATATAACTATAAGGTATTGTGATTATAGGATAGTGAAAATTACAAACTTTTAGACTCACATAAGTCTACAGCAAAAGCAAAGAGGAATATTAAAGCAGTGGAAAGTTTTGAAAATTGGCGAAAAAAAAGCATTTGGGAGAAGTTTTGTGGGACAGTTTTTGTGTGAATAACACAAATAAAACCGCTTCCGAAAGTCATCGTTTTGTCATGGTGATTTTGATATAAAAGACAGAGAGCGTCCGGGGCAGCCGAAAAGGGATGAGGATGAAGAATTGGAGACATTACTCGATGAAGATTCGTGTCAAAAGCTCAAAATTTTGGCAGAAACATTGAATGTGGATGAATCTACCGTTTCCAAATGTTTAAAGGCCTTGGAAATGATACAAAAGCAAGGAAATTGGGTTCCATATGAGTTGAATCCGAGAGACCGAGAGAGAACATCTGCTTCAACGACAGAAAAGGGAAGTTTTTGCAACGTATTGTTACTGGCGATGAAAAGTGGATCCATTATGACAATCCCAAGCGCAAAAAGTTATTGGATAAGCCCGGCCTGCCATCAACATCAACGGCGAAGCCAAATATTATTGGATCATAGCTCGAGCTCTGTATTTGGTGGGACCAACGTGGTGTTATCTACTATGAATTGTTGAAACCGAATGAAACGATCATAGGGGACCGTTACCGACTCCAATTTATGCGTTTGAGGCATGCACTCAGAGAAAAACGGCCAGAATATGCGCAAAGACATGAAAAAGTTGTTTTGCAATATGACAATGCTCGGCCTCATGTCGCGAAAGTCGTGAAAACAGACTGGGAAACGTTAAAATGGGAGGCGCTACCTCACCTGCCGTACTCTCCGGACATCTCCCCATCCTATTACCACTTGGTAACTTGGCACTTGCATTGATAGACCAGCGGTTCACTTCTTATGAAAGTACCAAGAATTGGGTCGATTCATGGATAGCCTCAAAAGACGAGTCGTTCTTCCGAGTTGGAATCAGAAAGATGGGAAAAGTAGTAGATAGCGATGGACAATACTTTGAACATTAAATTTTGTATCCATTTTTTCAGAATAAATAGTGGAAAATTAAAAAAAAAAAGTCCGGAAATTAATTCAAGGTCCCAATACGTAGTTGTTCATGAGGTCAGATGAACAGTTGGATTAGACAAGATAATGCAGAAGTAAAGCCTACTTTAGAACTTATAGGTCAGTGGTTTCGAAAAGGGTGTTTATTTAGGATATAAGCAAGTTTAAATCGTAACAAAACAATTAAATATAATTTTAATAGCAATGAAACTGGCTTCATTGAACAGAAAATTTTATCACATTAATGTTTAAAATCGCAATCTGACACAGCGATTTTCACTCATTACAAATGCGACAATTCTGCTTATTTGCATACCCATTCAACCAAAAATGGGAGTCATCGGGGAATAAAATTTTGAATAAGTTTGACGAACGGAACCATTTTGACGTGACAACGTCTTAAATTAGGTTTGTATGGGAGGCACCATTGAAAAAGTCTAACGATAAATAATCGTAACGATAAGTGGCATTAAGTGGCATAAGTTGGCAGCACCAAACTGGCACTGCTCAAAGCGGTGGCTATTTTTAGTTTTGAGTGAGCGCAACTGAATAACTATTTTATTTTTGGTTTGTGCTCTGCTCTTATCTATAAACGAACCAGCGACTTTTTGTGAATCGCAGCAACAAGCAACGCACAGCGTCAGCCGCACCGCTTAGCGCTCAGCACCAAACTGGCACTGCTCAAAGCGGTGGCTATTTTTAGGTTTGAGTGAGCGCAACTGATTAACCCCAGCGGCGCATAGCCTCTGCGGTCTGCCGAAATACTGCATTACCTCCGCAGAAAACGTAATTGATTACAAGCGCTGCGTTTCGTTTGAGGGATTGTAAGCGGAGGCAAATAGAAAAGCAGTGATCTGCCAAAAATCTGCATTACAACTGCGGAAAAAGTAATGCACAAATAGAAACTCGCACTGCGCTACCTTAGCAACACAAAATTTTGTTATTTTGTTTGCATGCTAACAAGCATAGTTCGGTCTTTCTTCTGTCAAACCATTCGTTTATACCTTTTTATTTATTATCTACTGCCGAGAAAATTTTATTTTATTAAGAGATACGAAAACGTAAAGTCTGACAACTCGTTTCATAATTTCATGAAATATACGTATAATCTTGATTGCGTATCAAACGTTTCTAAGTCAACTACGTTAAAAGAAACAACCATCGACTTGACTTTCGCAAGACACATTACAGCAGAAACACTTCCTTTCATTTCCTATTTCTCCTATCATCGTCCTATCCTCAACAAAATCACTCAAATAGGAATTATTATTGTGCAATTTAATAATATTCATATCAATAAATATTCTACCGAGAAAAAGACGTTGTCACGTAAAATCTTCGCCCGTAAAACCGACTTTACAGGCAACAGTTTTTGAAGATAAAAAAGAGTTGCAAACTCAAAGTTGTGAATCTCTAAAGAAACCCTCAGAAAAACGCTGATCTTAAATTATTTAGAATAAATATAACAATATTTCAATATTTTAAGAGTTATAAGCATAGTAAAGGAAGAGTATTTATGAGGAAGGGTTATACGAGCTTGTTTTGTGAAAATGTCAACAGAAGAAGTACTATAAAATTCTTTAAAAGAATCAAATAAATTTGTAAATTATACTTGACATTTGGTTCTAGCTATTTCAATAATAAAACAAAGTCAAGTTTTGGTGGAGCTTTTAGGGGATAATATTAGAAATTTTAAGGTAGTTGGTTATTTTTTTCCATCCAATATTGGCAAATAATATTCTTAGCGAGGTAAATGAGTCAAAAAACTTCAGTTGAGAATCAAAATTGAGCATATTTGAGCGCTAAGTTCTGGATCACATAGATGAATATGGTTAAGTAGTTACTTGACATTTTGATAGCAATTTTGGTACCAGGAACTTAGGGTCTACCACACCATATTTGGTGTGTCACTTACATTCCGCAAACCTTGACACCATGATTCCGAATTTTCAAAATTAGTTGAGCTACCCTCTTAAAATCAGACTTCAAGCTACATTTCTTTATTTCTAATAAACTTTTCTATTTTTTAAAGTGTAGGAAAGAGTGACCGACTAAGGCTGAGTATAGCGGCCCACGCGCGTATCCAATCAAGCATATATGTCATGTATATAGATATATATATATATACAAGTGTGTATCCATATATATATACGTAAGGGCGTGCGTGGTGGTCAACATTCGTTGATTACGTATACGACTAGGAGAGCGCAGGAACTAAAGGCAGGCAAAGTGCGGCGGCAACTGGACGCCAATCAGCCAAACGTCAGCGGCAGCGTTTGTTAAACGAATTGTTCCTGTTGTAACTGTTACTGTCACTGTTTTGTTGTGTGTGTGTGTGTGTGTAGCTGAGCGTGCGTGTGTGGCAAATTCGACATTTCAGCATTTTGCTATGCGACTCAACAACAACAACAGCAATAGCAATAGCAACAACAACAGTCCGAACAGCAGCAACTACAATGCGTTGACATTTTTTCTCGTGGCCCGAATCAATATTAGCAATTTGAATTATTCAAAAGACAAATATGAAGCTTTAATGGCCAAACAGCGTGCAGTTGGCCAGTCTGAGTGGCAGCCCCCTCTTACACACACACACACACACCCAGCAAACTGCAGCCCATTGGTGTGTGTGTGTTCCACATACAGCAGCAACAGCAGCAGTTTGGCTACGACGCGACGTTGGCGAACTCAATAATTTGCGAGTCGCCCAATTTAATGCGGACTACGGTATGGGCACAAGTTGCAGAATTCCGCCAGTAGCGCCTCCCCATTGTCTAGGTGTAGCATGCTACGAAAATGCTGGGGCAAAACATTGCCCAGTGCGCAGCATTGGCCAGGTAAATACGTCAATTTAAATCCGTGGATTGGATTGTAAGTCAATGTTTGACTTTTGCTCGCTGATTGATTGCTCAACAGCAACAGCCGCAGAGCAGTTGCAGTTGGCATTGGATACATACTACACATAGTACTATATGCAACCTGCAGCCTGCATATGCATACGCCCGTTGGCTGATGACTCTGCTGCAGATGCATTGGGATTGGGCGGGGGAGGGGGAGCAAGTAGGCGGGCTGCATCAACAGTTTACCCGATTTACTGGCAGTTGAGTTTGCATAGCGGAGTCAACCGTATGAATCAACGATTTTCTGCTGTGCCGGCATAATTTCCAAAAAATTTACACACACGGTAGTCCTAGCCAGTTGGTTGCTCTGGTACGGATAGTACAGCATACAGCACACACAGCTTGTTGTATATGGCTTGGTTTTGTGGGTGACATTGTAGAGCCGTAGAGCCTGGCCAGCCACTTCAAGGAAGCAGCCACTCACTCTGGTCCTGGCTGTTTCTGACTTTAAGTGGGAAAATCAACAAATTATAGTGTGGCAGTTGCCTTGGCAGCGCCATCCATCCATACCCCCACCCCCATAGCCAATGTGCGTGCCACATTGGACGCAGTGAGACAGCCCCATATAGAGTAAGTAAGAAACAGTTTGTATGGCCCGCACAACTGGCAAAGTTTGCGCTGCAACACGAAATATTTAACTTCAGATTTTGGTCGCTTGGCACAAATGCATACGCAGGACTACCTCCTTGCTCCTGCTGCCATACTCCCGCTTTCTTTCTGTGTACATGAGTGTGTACAGTAGATATACATATATATGCGTGTATATATGCATGGTTGTGTGTATGTTTATGTATATTTAAACTCAATTTTAGACACATATGCATTAATGTTGGCTATCTGCCGACGCGTCGTCTGGCTGTCCTTCTTGTCTGGCTATGGCTCTTTGGTTCCTCGTTTCGTTCGCTCTATCCAACCGCAACAACAGCGCCAACAACAAACAGGCCAAAACCAAAGCCACCGCAATAGCAGCAGCAGCTACAGAATACTGCCACACACGGACATGGACACGGACATGGACCCGTACAGCCCGCCCACTCCCAAGGCCTTCCCCCACGTCCCCACCTGCGCTCTATGACTGTTGCAGTTTGTAGCTCGGCTTTGCTACAGCTCATATAAAAGCATTTGCCTCTGTTTGACAGTGTCTGTGACAGGGTTGCCAGCTTTTGTGAGTTTGTGCAGAAAATGCGTGCTCATAAATATGTGGAAGGCGGCACTTGGAATATTTTCTGCAACAAAGTCGGGTTTAGAGAAGTCGCTGAATAAAAAAGGCAGACAGTATTTATCAATACATTTCTACCTATAATACTTTTAACTGAATCTAGAGTAGCTTTACGATCAGGAACATAATTAATCCACATTATCTAATCTGTGGCAACTCCATATATTACTAAAATTGTCTAAAAACCTCTTAATGCAAACGTAATTTATTTTTATTTAATACTGTTTCTAGGAACCCCTTTCTATAAAGCATTCAACTTGGTCTAGGTACTTTTTACAAGCGAAAGATTTTGTTGTAATACTTATGAACTCTTTTTAATAAGGGATTATCCATAAGTTACGTGACGAAGACTCCCCTTATCCCCCTTGTGACACAGTAACAGAATATTTTTGATGATTTTCCCATATAATTTTTGAGTCTCAAGACACACGCTCCCCCCTGGAGCGACTAGTAGTTAATGAATGATCCCTAATTATAATAACATTAGGAGGGATCACTAAAAAAAATTATAACATTCACCACCCACATACAAAATAACTACGCAAGTATATTTGTTTAACAGAGTTCCTATGAATTCGTTTCTATAAAGAAGATCCAGCTGATTATATGAATAACAGGTGGGTCAAAAAGTCTTTGGCCTGACATACAGATGGCGACACCAGTTGTTTATCCTTATGATTTTTCGATACTACCAACCTACAAATGCATCCTGTCTAAATTTCAAGTCAATCTGTTTATAATTACCCAAGTTACAGACGTTCAAGTGACGCTACTTTTGTGTTTACAAACCAGAAAAAAAACAACAACGAATGGAAACTTCCCAGAGAGGTCAAAATTAACGAATTCGGCTTCGAATTGCTTCCCCATCCACCTTATAGTCCAGATCTGGCCCCCAGCGATTACCACATTTTCTCCCAGCTCAAAAGATTGTCTGTGGCAAGAGATTTCGCTCTAATGAGGAGGTGATCGCCGAAACTAAAGCGTATTTCGAAGGCCTCGACACCGGACAAGACTGGTATTGAAAAGTTAGAGAAGCTGTGGAATGCTTTTATCTCTGCCAAAGGGAACTATTTTGATGAACAAATATCAATTGCAGATACACTCAATTTTCGAATGAAATAGTTGGAGACCGTAGAGTAATACAAAAACCCGCTTAAACTCTAATTTCCTGAACATATCATTATATCATTATGGAACCCTCTCTTTTACAAATTTAAGTCTTCTTCAAATTTCTTTGTTACACCAAATTTTTTACATGAAAAAAGATACAATTTCTTAAGACATTGTTGTTATATTAAATTCGGTACATATATCACATCCAACAAAGGAACTTTGCATAAACCAATCACATAAAACACCCTACTTGAAGCACTAGGTGCTTTTATTTTTAAACATTATTAAACCAGTTGTGAATCATAGGCCAAGCGTAACTAAAAGCGAATTAAAAAACTTTCTGCATATTATACTGAACACTTAAAAAAATACTACTCTTTGAATTCGATATAAATACGAAATAATATTAAAATTGAGTAGTTGCTCATATATTAGACAACGTTGACAACCCTGCTCTGTTTGCATGTCCTTTGCAGCGTAACGTTGTTTTGCCGCTCTGATAATGATGCTGGCCGGCATATTCATAATGAAATTTCATTGCGCCAACCACACTCACACACACACACACGGATAAATACACACAGATACAAACACATGTGTGTATGTTGCACGGTATGTCGTTATACCGTTATATTGCATTCAGGCAACCATCTAGCCAGGCAGCATATTATGTATAAACACAAATTAATTTCGTTTCAGTGGCCCCAACCATAGCCATGCAACCAGCCATGAATCCGTGCAACAGTAGCAGCAGAGGCAGTGGCGTCGACGTTGACGTCAGCGTCGAGGCATTTGCATAAAATATTTGCACAGCTTTCGGCTAGTGCAACGTGCTGTCGCTGCTGGTTTGTGGCGTTTTTGCTTTGAGCCGCCTTGCCATAAACTAGGCAACAAATTTTGCGGCACAGATTTAATGAATCAGCAGCAGAGGAGCAAAGGAGCACCAGCGGGTAACCGGAGAGGAGCTTGCCGCATCAGCAAACGTCTTGTCTGGTCAGTTTTGATAAATTAGCAGAAACGTTGCATCTCCCCCATAGAACACATAAATACACGTAAATGTTCTCAAACAATATTGGCATAATTTATGTTAATATTTGTGATCTTTAATGCTTCAACGAATGCTTTGTTTATGCAACAAGGAAATATTAAGACTGCTAAATTTGATTATCAATTCAATTCTAGCATTTTAGCTATTGGTTGTCAACTCGAGGATGCAGTTGAGGGGCGTTCCCTAAATGACAACCCTGTTTTATTGGGAGCGAAACAATAATCAAATTTGAATAATTAGCAAAGTTAGTCTGAGTTAGTTACGTAAGATTTTGATTCAAAAAAAAAATGTGTAGATTAAAAGAAAATGTTTCGGATTATATAGTATTCAATTGAGATCTAAAAATTTAAATAATAAATTAATTTTCTAAAAGAATAATTAAATCTTAATTTTTTTTTCAATTTTGAATTTAAATTAAGATATACATATAAATAAAATAATAGAATTTACAATAAAGGTATTTACACAAAATTAAAAAAAGGATAAAATTATAAATTTAGAATAAAAAAATTTTCCATTAAAAATATATATATATATATTTTTAAACATTCTGTCATCTGAAATCTTCAAAAAAAAAAATGTGAAAAGGGAACAAATAAATGAATCTGGGCAATTTTTTTTCAGTTTAAAACTAATAAATCATTGATTTGAAAATAATAAAAATTAAAATAAAGGTATCAACATACAATTAAAAAAAAAAGTTGAAATTTTAAATTTTAAAAAAATGTGGATTCTCAAAATACTTTTTTTTTATTTCATTCATTATTTTTATACCCTGTACCGTATGGTCCAAGGGTATATTAAGTTTGTGCAAGCCGAAAATGTATGTAACATATAGAAGGAGACGTCGGAGACACCCCAAAGTTACCTAAAATATGATCAGGGTGAATAGAGAAGTCGATATACCCATGTCCGTCTGTCCGTCTGTCCGTCCGTCCGTCTGTCCGTCCGTCCGTCCGTGTGAACGCCTAGATCTCAGAGATGGTAAGAGCTAGAGTTACCAAACTTTCACATTAGATCCCATATTATTCCATAGGAGGCAAGTTTATTTTATTTTTTTGATATCGGGGATAAATTATATAGCTCCCATGGGGGTGTTTGAGACGACCTCGAAAAAAAAAAAGCGTTTTAGATGAATAATTCGTTTGTTTATGAAGATATCGTAACGAAATTTGGCAATCGAAAGTTTTTTATAGTTCCCAATCATTGTACCAAATTTGATCAAAATCGGTTGACTATATCATATAGCTCCCATAGGACCGATCGACCAAAATAACTTTTTTAAAGAAAAATTGGCTATATTTCGTTTTTTAATAAAGATATCCTAACCAGATTTGGCGTTTGGAAATTTTTTAGACCACTTAAGCAATGTGCCAAATTTGAACAAAATCGGTTGACTATATCATATAGCTCCCATAGGTCCGATCTTCCAAAACATCGATTTTTTAACAAAATTTGTTGTGTTTCGTTTGTTTGTTAAGATATTGGGACCAAATTTGACATTCGTGAGTATTTTATAGTTCCTAAGCACTGTACCAAATTTAATCCAAATCGTTTGACTAGATCATATAGCTCCCATAGGACCAATCGGTCCAAAAACACGTTTTTTATACAAAATTCGATGTGTTTTGTTTGTTTGTAAAGATATTTGAAATAACTTTGGCGTTCATATCTTTTTTAAGGTATTTAAGCACCGTATCAAATTTTATTGAAATCGGTTGACTATATCATATAGCTCCCATAGGAACGATCGGTCAAAAAAAAATTTTTGCTTAAAAATTCTTCTGTTTTTGGTTTTTTGTGAAGAAATCGGACTTTATTACAAGCTAGTGGTACAGGGTATCCTAAAGTCGTCCGCGCCCGACTTTACGTCCGCCATTTTAAAATTAAAAAATTATCTCCCATTCATTTTATGCGCGTTAATTCACTGCGAAAAGTAAAAAATAAAATGCCGATTACTCCTATAATTGAGGAAATTAATATATATATTTATTTTAGTGATGGTACCTCGTATTGTCGCCATAAAAAACAGTACCTCGATTAATCGCTAATATATTACTGTGAGACGTTCGATATTATTCTATCCAATTTTAACTGGATTACAAATCTAAATAATCGTTTTTGCCGTATCTTCAAATTTTAAGGTCAATATGATTAAAAATTAAAAAAAAAAAGAATTGAAAAATTTACTTTCTAAAACATCATATCATTATAAAAACCTAGAATCAAAGAACCTAAGAATTTTGGGTTACATTTTGTTCTTCGTTTTCTTTATTCATTTTTCAAAGCTTTGGTCACACTTTCAAGTTTTCAAACATTTATTTTTTTTCAAGATATATATTTATTTTAATTAAGTCTAATCAGACCGGACTTGCATGAATGATAAATCTATTAAAACCTTAGTTCTTGGATTTCATTTTTCCTGAAGAATTTCAATACAAATAACTAAATTCTTCTGGTAAATATTTGTTTCACATTAGATGAATTATAATCTCATCGACAATATATATTATCATATAAATCTAGAAATAATTAATATTGGTTTGATTCAGTTTCTTGGAATGGATGGAATTCTTCGCATATAAAATATGATCTAAATCAAGAAATAGCTAAGTGGTTAGATTCGAGTTTCTTTTAAAGAATTTAGATACAAAAGTTTGAATTCTTCTCATATAAAATATGATATAAATCTAAAAATATTTAATTGGTTGGATTCTGTTTCTTTTGAAGAATACGGATACAAAAGTTTGAATTCTTCGGAACACAAAGTTTAAAACCTCCAACTTGGTATGAAAGATAATTTGAACAAAGAAAAGTCCACCAAAAACAATCGGCTCTTCGCCCTAAAAATGTACATGTTTATTATTGCTTAGTAGGTCTCTCGGTTATGTAAAAATCATCTAAATCGCAGAAATCTACCTAAAAAATTGACCGTTTGGCTTATTTTCACCGATATATAGTTCTATATATTTTCGAAGATCCTAATTCCGATTACTAGGTCAAATAAACGAGACTTTTTGAAGATCTTTTTCAGAACCCTTATGTGCTAGTGGATTTTTACCTCGAATTCATATTCAGCTGCCCAAAAATAGAAAAAATCAACGTTATAAACCAAAAATATCAAACAAATTATTTTTGGTTGTCCGGGGGTTATCCTTGAATTAGAATGTGCTAAGTCTCAAATTAATTAAACAGGGTATTTCGAGAATTATCTCAGAATCCTAATATGCCAGCGGTTTTTGGCGTCACGTACAGATTACTACTACTTCCTACTTCCAAAAAATATAAAAAACATTGTCAAAAACTACACACCGAAAAAATATTAATCTGGCGTTTTTTAAACTTGTCTTAAATCCCTAGGAGGCTGGGAGATTTGGTTTCGATACATAAAAATCCATATGGGCTTCACGCGACTTGTTTTATGGTAAAGTGGTATTGACGATGTGTTTTACAGATTTTGACTAAAAATTTCAAATTAAATCTTAAAAACTACTTCTGTCCGATTTATGGAGCGCTGGTTCAATCATGGTTTAAAAACGAGTTGTTTTGGCAAGCTTTTAATACATTTGAGTGCGGAAAATAATATTAAATTTTTTTATTATCTAATAAGCATTTAATAAACATTTTAAGTAAAAAAAAATTATAAGCCGCTTTGTATAAAGAAAGATAATGATTAATGTATTTATTTTCTCCTAAGTGGAGCAAATGGCCTCAAACCAAGGAAGAAGCGAGTAATTACACTAGTTTAGAGCAAAATGTATACTCAAAACATGTTCAACTTGTTTCCGTTATAAAATGGCGCGATAAACCAGAAACTTAAATCAAACAATTTTTTCATGGAACGGATTTGAGGTATATCGAAAAAAAACATTTTTCCAAATAAAAAAAAAATTCTTACTTTAAAGCAAATATCTGTGCTCGTATAACCAAAATTTCTAAAAATTTGTAAGCTAGTGTTATTAAGATTGTTGCAAAGTGGAATATTCCTGACTAATTTAGAAATACATTAATGGCTTAAAATCTTTAAAAAATAAAGAATGAAGTATACGCTGGCTTGATGACGTAATATAAATATAATAAAAAACAATTTCTAAATATTCAAAAACAAATTAAAAAACTTTTTATTTTATCAATCAATTGCAAATAAACAGCAAAAAAAAGTTAAGCTCTAATATTTTTAAATCGAGAGAACAAACGACAGGGGCTGTAGACAGTATTAGGCATTATACCATATATTTCTTCTCCAAGCCAATGTACCCCTTACCTTTTGGCTGCAGGGTATTAGTAAAACCTCTAAATAGCTTAAAACCAAGCACTCAAGATTCAAGCAAGAAATCTACAACTCCATCCACCATTTAAAGTCAACCGAGCGCGGCATTTTTTGTAGTTACCTCGTACTCATTTCAAATACTCATTCACTTTAGGCCAACTTATTGTTGTTGGCTCAAAAGTAGTTGTTGTTGTTGTCTGCTGCTTGTTTGCGGTGATAATGACTGCTGAGCAGAGCCAATTCAACGTTAATCACGACTTTTACTTGTCTTTAATTTTTTTGGCAAATAAAAAAAATGAACAAAAAAAAAAACAACCAAAAACGAACCAAAACGAGACAAAATGCTGAAGCAATGGATGCTTGAGAGTTGGGCGCGGACAACGAGAGTCGGTTGAGAGCAGGTTAAATCGAGTTAACATATAGCCCAGGTATTGCTATATTCATAAGTATCCGTAAAGCCATAAGCATAGCCACTTACATACATATCGTATGGTATATAATTGTACATACAGTGAGCATAAAATGTATGCCAACACCTTTTACTTTTAGGCTTAATGCACGACAATGCAATTATGAAAAAAAAAATGTTCTATCATTTAGAGTAAAATTTAATAATTAAAAAATTGATGAAATTATAAAAATACATCAGGGTGGTCCATCTAGTGTTTGGAATTTTGACTTATTTGACTTTTAAGACGTCAAATATCATTCATATATTGGTAACTATTTAGTAAAAACATTGACATTTACGAAATAGGACGCTATACACTTGAAGAAAGTTGGGAAATATTAAAAACTTATTTCCAAAGTGGTGAGTCTTGAGTTTGGCCGAAGATGGCGAATTTTATTGAGAAATCATCTTTTCGGACGAAGCTCATTTCCACCTCTATGGTTATGTTAATAAGCAAAATTGTCGCATCTGGGGCTCAAAAAATCTGCAAGCGTTTCACGAGAAGCCAATGCACCCACAACGAGTGACTGTTTGGTGCGGAATTTGGTCTGGCGGCGTCATCGGCCCATTTTTCTTCGAAAATTAAGAAGGAGCCGCCGAAACCATCAATGGCGTAGGCTACCACGCAATGTTGACCGACTGGTTCTTAGAACAAATGGATGATGAAGCTTTGGACGATATTTGGATTCAACAAGACGGCGCCCCGTGCCACACAGCGAACGCCAAAAATAGATGAGCTGAAGGATGAGATTGGAGCCGCTATTGCCAGGATAAGGCCCGAAACAATCGAAAATGTGCTCGAAAATTGGACCGATCGAGTGGCATACTGCCAAGCCAGTCGTGGAAGTCATTTCACCAAAATTAATTTTGATAAATATATTTCATGAACCAACCTTTCAAAAATATTCAGCCGTTTTGTTTTTATAGCAAAATAAAATATGGTCCAGAAAAGATGTTTACATTTGATTCAGCACGATTAAATTTTAAAGAAAAATATTTTTATCAACCTAATCTTTTAGAAATTATGTTAAGTAATTTGTTTTCTAATTTATTTTTATTTCTTCATTTGGTTTTTAAAATATTTCTACAATCCTGTATATTTTAATCCTATCATTGTACATTTTTGAAGTCATTTAATATTATAATTAAGTAGAAAAGGTAATTAAAACCGGAAACTGTAAATATAATAAATAAAAACCGTGAAATAAATTGAATTGAAATAATTTATTTTCATAGCCATTTTTACACTGTTTATTTAAACGATTTTTCCGAAACGTATCTACCGTGTAAAAACAGAAAAATATTGCTAAGCTTTAATTTAAAAATCGATCTATTAATTGTTATTTATTAAAAATTATTATTTGCATAACGCATAGTTTCGGGAACGGAGGAATACCCTCATCAAGGTCTCCTATCGACAGACCTGAGAAGATAATGTTATTTAAAAGCCTTTATTCATAACACCCAATGGGCAAAGTGTAAAAATTAATTTTGTCTTATTTTTTAATAAGTATACCAATCATTATTTTGCATAAAAAATAAATTTTTTAGTAAATATTGTTACGTTTTATCTATAACAAATATTATTTTAAATCTATTAATTTCCTTTTAACTGCGCATAATTACAAAGCAGCTGTGCGAATAATTTGTCGACTGACTGTTCATATATTTTCACTGACTCTGTGTGGCTGTATATTTTTTTTTTTTTTGTTCGAATTCAATTTAAAATGCACGTAGTTATGTCTGTTTACTTAAGTTTTTGACGGATATTTTAACGATGTGAGCTCAACACAAATTCACTTTAAATGTTTTCGTGCGACACTGTCGCTGGAGCAGCGGAGTGCGGGCGGTCGTCAGGGGAAGTGGCGTGGTGAGCGGAAGAGGATCGAGACGCGGAGGTTGGGCAACGCGACAATGGCCAAGCGTTCGCAGCCGCACGATGACGAACGTCAACGACAAACATGTCGAGATATTCACGTCCGAGTGATAATGAGATGCGCGCCTTTTTTCCAGTTTCTTTTTTTTTCTTTGTACGTTCTCTCTGTCTGTTATTTCGTTTTGTATTTTCGCTGATAAACAAGATGGAGTTACATTTTTAGGTTAATTATGTGCTAAAGTGTCAGCGTTTGTATGTGTTGGTGTGTATGCGTCTATCTATGTGTGTGGGCTCTCCTTGTAGAGAAATCTTGATGTGTTTGGTTATATAAATTACTGATATGCGATATCTTTAATAAGACGTGTGTACTTAATCAAGATTTATGCAAAGCATTGTGATCAGTTAGCATTGAAAACCATAAATATAGTTTATAAATTGCGCTGAACAATTTGCATTTTACAAATTTATAACCTTTGTAATCTTTTAGAAAGAAAAATTAAGATTGCTTTATGCTCTTGATTAAGGCTTTGAGTTTTGTATTTTAATGTTTTATAAAAACAAAAAACAGCTAATTCTATTCCCGAAAAACCCGTGTAAAAAAAAAACGTCCAAAACGGGTAAGGTGGGGCAAATCCGACCTACTAAGAGGTTTTCGCTATAAAATGCTTATTTGGCATTGGATCAACTCTCCCAAACACACAAAATTGAAGCTCTTTCGAAACATCTTAGAACGGCTGATTTCTTCTAATCATTCTTAAAAAAGGACATTTTTGTCATATTCAAAGATGGTAGGGATAGTAGATAGAAAATCGTAAAAAAAATACATCTTTTCTTGGAGTATCTAAATGCCAACTTACAGACAACTTTCCTGCCACCATTTTGGGTTTTTTAATGCTCCACAAGGCAACACTAATATGAGCTCACTCAGTATTGCCTTTTTTGAGAAATAGTGGGAGGTCGAGCTTTCCCTCCATGGGATTTGCACCACCTTATAGCATATATTTTACTTTGTCTTATGACTTACTGGTAAGTCGTCTCAATTGCACCTATCCAAATCATTAACATTGTGTATGAAATGTAAAGAATTAGTAACTAATCTCTGTTAAATAAGCCTAATTAAGTTACTTTAAGCTTAGAAGAAAAACAAAATTAATATAAAAAAAAAACCAAATCAATTTTAAGAATATAGCGAGCCGTGCAAGGACCTTTCTTCAGAAATTTGCAGATATACCATTGGAACAAATTTCAACCTATCGATTATTTTTTTCAAAATTGTTTAATTGTAAGAGACCACAAGAGATATAGATATTTTAACTCCAATTTTACGGGTATGAGAAATACTCCCCCTCGTGACACAGCAACGGAAGATTTTCCATATGATTTTTGAGTCTTGACAGACCTTCCCTCCTCCTTTGAGCGACACGTAGCTTATGCTCCCATAATAATCTTTTTCACAAAGGCGGAGAGCAACACTTTAAAATTAATATGGATTACTTTTGAGTAGAAATTAAGGAGTTTTTAGTTCTTTTTAAAAACCAAATTTCGAGAGAAATGCTAAGCTACATATTAACTTAATTTTCCCAATCTATGCAAAATGTATATCATTCTTTTTTAATATTTAAGATTTTAAATTTTTCAAACAGTAGAATAAAGCCCACTCTAGCTAAAAAAAGTTAGGACTTTAATTCTTTCCTTTCGAAGCCTGGGCCAATGATGACCATTAATGCAAATGGTCTTGGATTGTCAGTAGGTGAGAGTACTACGCAACAGTTGTAGATTTCGATGAACTGGTAATGTCTAATTAAAAGAACAAACTGGACGACATTCTAGGCACGGTCAAGCGTATGGATAAAGAGGCTCCATGGATTAGGATGGTCAAGGCAGCTGCTAAAGAATGAAGGCAAAGGTTGAAAACTGGAATTACTTTAAGGTGGCCTTTATCAGGCACCAGATGTTAAAAAAAAGAACAGAATGAATTTTCCGATGATATCGACGTAATAGGCCGATGAGCTCTTGATATAAAATGCGCCTTTGTTAGACTACAAGACAAACAGACAGTGGGCTTCGCATCATCAACGAAGTTAATGTTATCTTTTATTAATAACTAAATCTCAGTGGCGAAGCGAGAGCGTTGAATGTGGGGAGTGATGAGCCTCAAAATGCCGACTCGATTCAACAAATTACCGACAAATAACCGATTCTGAATTTTTATTTCTGGAATATTCGGTGAAATACCCGAGATTTGCCAACTGATGGATGTTTTGGGGGTGTCACCCCCCCCCACACCCCCACCTACGTCGCTGCAAAAACTACGAAGTAGTTGAGAAATTTAAATGTCTCGGGTTCTACTCAAATCAAGACAAAAATTGCAATATCGACATCCTGGAAAGAATCATCGCCGCCAACAAAGTATTCTAAGCACCGATAACGTACTTTAAATCGAGACCATGCATGCACAGAACTTAAATTGGACGTTTATAAAGCAATAATTCGTCCTATCCTTATCTATGAACGCGAAACCTGGACACTAAAAAGGAGGCGAAATTGATCATTTGTACGCAGAGGAACGAAAGCTTAGTCGGAGAATAACTCGGCCAGTAAAACTAGCTGCGGGCCAATACAGAATAATAGTGTAGGAGGAGTTCCTAGTTCTATTTCAGCCGACGGAATTCACGTAGACTGTGCTTCCAACATTCCGATGGAAGGCGATCGATAGGATGTCCAAGTCGCTGGGTCGACTTGGTGAAAGTTGACTTGAGAATTCTAGGAGTCAACAATTACGGAAACGTCGCTAGAAGCCTTGAGGAATTGAGAAACATTGTGAGGATGGCCTAGGCTTTTTTTTTAGCTTTAGCTTCAATAAAGAAGAGAAAGATGCTCTACGTTAAGTAAAATAACAGCCTATTGAGATCCACCCAATCTAAGTTCTCTTACGACCCTGCAGTTTAATTCAAAAATCGATGCTTACAATTTATGAGAAAAATGGTGCTGCAACTTGTGGCATGCCTTGTGCAAATACACAAACTCCTATGCAATGATCGGCGATGCGCATGCGTAAACGTTGCTAAACATTTTCCAGGCGTAGCTGGCGAGGCCTTGTGTGCTCCAAGCCTGGTGACTGACTTGGACTACGGCCATTATGATGGCATTTCGCATACAATATTTACATATACACAGAGACGCATTAACTGGCCGTACACGCCCAATAAGCAAAGTGTGCCAACCGCGCAACGATGTCGCCGTCATCCGGGGTCAAGTGCTGATCGATTGGAGACGGAGACAGAGACAAGGCTCGATCGGTGCGCAGCTGTAGATGTTAATAAAGATGATTATGAAGATGGTGACGGTGATGATGATGACAACGCCGTTGAAGTGCGGCAGGCACTTTGCATATTTTAGCGCGTGCAATGCAGTTGCTAATTGAAATAGTGTCGCTGAGAGGTAGAGGCGGAGGCGAAGAGACTGTACACATATTTGCGCTTGTCAGAGATGCGCAACGCAGCAGGCAGCAGGGGCGCTGTTAGGGCGAGAGGTGTGGCAAGTCGACCTCGCCCATAAAATGTGCTTAGAAAGGTGCAAGCTATGTGAATGCTAGAGATTGCGGAAAGGCAGCGCATAATGCGGCATATTGCGTCAGAGACGCGTTTAATACACACACAAACACAATAAGGGACAGGTGAAGGGTTAGTTGTTGTTGTTATTTAAATGCCAGCGTTAAGCACGTAGCTCTCTATAGATATGTACGAGTTTATATGGAGACTTAAATGCCTTGACCACTCAACACGTCATGATTTTTTGATTGATCTGTAAGGCACACACTACAGTTGCTTTTGTCAGCAAAGTGAAGTCCAAGTCAAAGGCACTGTACTTCATCAGACATTTTTTTTTATTTTTATTGTTAATAAATATAAAACGTTTTCATATCGTTTTTTCGCATTTCCAACTCCATTTCCAATTTTCCCTTTGCCTTACAGCGTTTGCTGCTGCATTTTCATATTTATAAGATAATTGAAAGCGGGTATTGCCAAATTAACAACGTTGGGCAAACAAAGAACCGTAGCAAGGCAACAAGCGCTGCCAATATGGCGGCAAACACACGCACACACACACAGCTACACACACACACACACATACACTGAGCGAGAGAGAGTTTAAGTGAAAGACAGGCGCATATCCCTTGTGTACACAAGCGCGCTTTATTGTTTTGCGCTGACTGAACGCCGGAACGCTGGGACTCCTTTGCCTTTTACCTCCTTGCCGTCTGCTGACTGAGACCAGTCCGTGCAACCCACTGAAGGCACAGCCGGCAATCCTCCACCAGCACAACAATACCAACAACAACAACTCACATCTTCTTCGAACATTTTTCACTCGTACACGGATTTTATTAAATTGCATTCGTAGTTGTTTTGAATTGATTCGAAAGTCTTTCACTGACTCTGGCTGGCTGGCTGCCTGGCTGCTCCTGCTTTATATATAATATTGCCCGCAGCTCAGCAGAGCTTCTGTCTCAGATCCGGTCCACCCATTGCGCCCCCTTTTTGCACTTTGTTTTACTTTTGAGTTTTACTTTTATTTCATTCATTTTGTTGCTGTCTGCCTTGGCCGTCTCTTGTGCTTCTTATTGCCACAACCCAGTTGCCGCTGCTTCCTGCAACTATTACAAATGGCAAGCACTTTGGCAAGGCCCAAAAAAAAAAGCCAAAACATGCTTTGGTCTTAGCACCACTTCAAGATTTTGTTGGCTGCCTGTTGTAAGCCCTTAGCTGCAGCATCACGACTACAAGAAAATTATAAAGCTGGTCGATGACGGGATACCCTTTTTATTCAAAATTTGAGGATACAAACTGATCAAAAAAAAAGCCGTCGGAATTTTAGATTTTTGGTTGGGAAAGGTTTTGCAAAACAAAAAACCTTAAAATTGAATTTATTGCTGAATAAGGGAAATATACGAATTTATCGAAAATGAATAGAGACATATTGACAAAAAAAAAAGAATTTTCCGGACAAACGATTTCGAATAAAATTATTCGGTTTCGTTTACTTGTTTTCTGTAACACGGCTGATTGATTAATATTTTTGAAAGAATCTAAGAAGAAATAAAATGAAGTGCTTAAAAAATATATTTAAAATAATGAAAAATTTTTAAAGAGCCAACATACCTTAGAAAATATTCAGTAATTTGAAAACTATTATTAAAAAAATTAAAATGAGATTTTTTTGAATTGAGCCAAAAAGAAATTTAAAACAAATTTTTTTTAATCTATCATTAATTTTTAACAATTGTTGGGGCAGTTTTCAGTTATTTATCTATTTATAGGTATTTGACTCAATTCACAAAAATCTCATTTTAATTTTTTTAATATTAGTTTTTAAATTACTGAATATTTTTTAAGGTATGTCTCTTTGAAAATTTTTCATTATTTTAAATATATTTTTTAAACACTTCATTTTATTTCATCTCTATATGGTTGAAATAAAAATTAAATCGATTTGGTGAAACAAAAAAAAAATAAAAGAAAATTCTAAATTTTTTTCTTTAATGTATGAAAAATATGTTTTTTTTTAAATATACAAAATTATATATTCTTAAATTATTAAAAAGAATACATTCTTCTTGTTTATAAGATCAATGTAATTTACTTTTTAGGTAATTTTAAAAATAGTAACATTGCTCAACAAACGATTTTTAAAATTTTTATATTAAATGAATAAATAATTGCAATAAAAATTTATGGATTTTCATTTATTATAACACAAAAAACTAACCAAAAAAATCATTCGCAATGTAAATAATTTAAATTAAATTTAATAAAAGAATTTTGAAAATAAAAAATATGAAAATTTATATTTCTGTCTATAATATTTTTTTTTTAAGAATTTCTAATTCTTAATTTTTGGTTTAATTTTTTTAGATTCTGAACTTGTTTTAAGTTTGAAATTTTTGTATACGGAAAATCTTAACGTTAAAAATTTTTAAAGCTTAATTTAAGCCTAAACATTGATTTCATTATTTATTTTTTTTTTATGTCATTGAGTATAGCCAATCATGTACCTAATTATTTTTTGTTAGATGTTATAAAATATTTTGAATGTCCTTTGGACAGATTACAAATAAATAAATATACAAAAAAAAATAATATTTTTGTATGAATTAATAAATAGTTAAAATTTTTTTTTCTTTTATCTCAATAAGAAAACGTTAAGTCATGTTTTGGGAATTTTCGAATTAATTTTAAATAACTTTTTCTTGTATCAAGATTGTTAAAATCCCAATTTAAGAATTTTTGACTATAAGTCTTTTTGTAATAATTTCTGATCATACTTTGAGAGTTTTATTGTTATGTCATCATAAGTTTTAAGATCCTATTTTAAGAGATAAGGACTTTACTTTACCTATTTTTTAAAAACAAGAGTTCTAAAATTTTTTTTTTTTAAATCCCAATTTAAGAATTTGTGACTATAAGTCTTATTGTAATAATTTCTGATCATAGTTTGAGAGTTTTATTGTTATGTCATCATAAGTTTTAAGATTACTTGGTCCTATTTTAAGAGATAAGGACTTTACTTTAACTATTTTTTAAAAACACGAAATAAAAATTTTTTTTTAAGCGTATTTAAGGTTTATTTTTGAGTGGAAGGACTTATAGCCCAGTCAGTAAAAAAAAACAACATTATGCTTGTTTACAGATTTACCAATAGAGCCAATAACAAATTTTGTAGCTTTAGATAGGATTATTGATCAAGCGATAGGAAATGCTTATCGCATTTTTGCCTACTCTTTTATATCCGATTTCAATGATTTCAAGTGCAGTAAATCCTTAAAAGGATTTTGCCTTGTGGTGACCAAATTTTTTGTCTAAATTTTTGATCGTACCTATACGCATATCATCATTAACTTAACAAAAAAATTATACAAATAAATGACTTGATCCTTTCAATTGTTTTTGGTTTTGTAAAAAAAACTCAGCTGACAAAATTTTGAAAATAAATACTTATACAAATTTTAGAAACTATCATCGAAAAATTTCTCTAATTTCTGAAAAATTTTAAAATTTGCTATAATAACTTTTATTCCTAAGCTTACAGTGTATAACAACAACAGATTTTGCTGTTTTTTTTTTTTTTTTTGCTGGTACTCATTGTTGTTGTTGTCCTAATATTTTTCTTGAAATTTCCTTGTGCTTTTCTCTGCTGCTTACAAGACTTTCATTTGTTTTATGCGCTCCTTTTGGCCTTGTTTGCTAATACTTTGTCGGTACTTTTCGGCTACTTCTCAAGCGCCACTACTAGCACAAGTTATTGTATCTCATAGATACATACACCCAAAAAAAAACCAACAAAATTTCTTGTACACATTTTTAAAGCCTGGCACTCTATGTTTGGGCCAACATTTTGTGGCATTTAATTTTCTATTTAAAGTGCCGAGCAGCAGCAGAAGCAGCTTAGTGCGCCCAAACTGGGGCCCAGCTAAATTTCCACACACACATGTACTTATGTGTGAGTGTGAGTATGCCTTAGTTGTCTATACGCATATGGCGCATCCTGGACATAAAGGATATTATAAGAGATTTAGCATTTTGTTTGCACACGGATGATGCATTGTCATCGAGTTCGAGCAGGCCCGAGATTTATGATGGATTCGGTTTGTGCCTGGAGTGCGCAAAAATTATTAGAATTTTGCAGCCCTTGTGCGCTACATTAATTTTGTAGAGTTTTGTGATTTTTAATTTCGAGCGTTTGGGAGTTGAAATTTTGTGGTTGAATGCAATGTGGTCGTTTTGAGGTTGAATGGAGAATTCTTTAAGATTGAACGAAAAGTAATTTTCTTTTTAAATTAAGATTTGTATATTTTAAGTAACTATTAAAAAGAATTTATCTTTGATACGATGGTATTTTTTTATGAAGCTGCATAGAACTCTTAAATTTAGAAGAATGTGCACAACCTATATGACGTTTGGATCGATCCAAGTCAAGGCTGACAAAACCTTCGGAATATTTTTTTTAAGTGTTATGGAATATGTTATTTAATATCATTTGAGTCACTATCCTTTTTCAGACAATAATATCAAAAGATGTTGGTTTAAGATTTAACATCCAAATACAGAATGATGTCGGAGGCCATTTATAGGAATTTTTTGATTTTAAAATAATTATATATCTATATGAGTTCAAAAAGTATCGCGAATTTTGTGTTAATTCAAAAATTATTTATTTATTCATGAATATGTCTTCAAAGTAATCCCCATGAGATATAAAACACTTGTACCAATGGTTTTTAAAATCTTCGAAGCACTTCAAAAAATCATTTATTTTTTATCTTGTTCAGCTCCTCCCTTGATGCCGTCTTTATCTCGTCAATTGTAGCGAAGCGTTGTCCTTTCATGGGCCAATTTTTGTTCTTCCACAAATCCGGGCGTTTCTGGCGGATTGCTTCGTGCAAATGGCGCATAGCTTGCAGGTAATATTCCTTTTTGACCGTTCTACCCTGTGGCAAGAACTCATGATGCACCACGCCCCTGCAATCGAAGAAAACTGTAAGCAAATCAGTTTTGGTTCGTGCGGCAGCTTCCATTGAGATGATTGAGCTTTGGTTTCCACGTCATAACCATAAACCCACGATTCGTCACCAGTTATGACCCTCTGGAGAAAATTTGGGTCGTCCCGGACAGAGTCCAACATCTCATTAGCAATGTTCATGGATGCTGTTTTTTAGTCGAAATTGAGCAATTTTGGTACGAATTTCGCGGCGACCCGTCTCATGCCCAAATCATTGATAAAAATCGAATGGCACGAGCCAATCGATATGTCTAGGTCCTCAGCAGCTTCTCTAACGGTGAATCGACTATTGGCCAATACCATTTTCTTCACTTCATCAATTTTTTCGTCTGTTGTTGAAGTGCTCGAGCGTCCGGCACGCTCTTCGTCGTTCACATCTTCTCGACCTTCCGAGAACATTTTGTACCACCGATAAACGTTGCTTCGGTCCAAGGTAGCTTCTCCGTATGATCATCATTTTCTTTATCATCTGATGAAGCATAGGACCTCTAACTTTTCAACAGTCAAAGTATATAAAAAAACACAATTTTTTATAGTTTCAATATTTCACTTCCAACTTCAAATATTCCTAATATGGCCGAGGCTACCATTTACAAAATTTTTTTAAACAACTTTCTGTTCCGGATAATATTGTTTTTATTTTTTGGGTATTTCTTTACTAAGGTTGAAAATTAAAAAAAAAAAAAATTGGATACCATTTCTTTAATATGTAAGGATCTAGATCGAGCGTAAACGTAAATTTTTCAAAAAGTGAATAAGATTATTATTATTTTTGGTGTTTAGACCACTTCGAATTTTTTTAATAAAAATTAAAAAATAAGTTATCTCCAGATTACTGTATTTTAAAAATATTTTTTTTTTAAAGTCAAAAAATACTTATTTTTACATATTACTGAAAAAATTATTATTTTTTTTTATAATTTATAATTTATGATTATATCTTATTCTTAATCCCTGTTCTATATAATATTAATATCAACAAATAAAATAAAAAAGCTGCGGGAGTAAAGAACGTCGAAAAAATTTCTTTTAATTTCTAAATTGAACTTCCAAATTTTAATTTTCACGGAGGAAGCCATTTAAAGAAATTTTTTTACAGTGCAATAACTCTTTCGCTCATGAGTTTTTGTATGGAATCTATGAAAATTGTTTATCTCATAAACGTATTTATTTCCGAAAAACACATTAAATTCTTATACAGGTATAGGCAGTAATTTTTCGATCTATAGCCATTTTTTTAACTCAAAAGTTGTATGCTTCTTATTATAACCTATGTTGCCCATTTTAAAGCGCCGAAAACTCTCTACCAAACCTTAAAACTTTGCCACATTTATGTTTAAAAAAATTTGTGTTTTGTTTTGCTTCGTTTTCGGGATTTTGGGGTTTCAGCTCCAACTCCTTTTTTATTATATTCATCACTTTTCATTCGCCTGGCAGTTGCGAAATTTGGTTCTGTGATAAAATATGACACATGCGCAGGATTTTGCCGCGTGGGCAATTTACTCCCATGTACACACACACACACATGTTACAATACTTATAAATAAAAAATGTAAAATTTTTTATTTGCAAAAAAATCAAACAAAAAGCAATTTAATTTAAATGCAGCAGACCAAAGCTCTGCTACAATACAATAAAAACAATAAAAAAATATTAAAACATAAAATTCAATAAATAAATTTTTTCTAAATAAATTATTATGCAAAATTAAATGACCCAAAAGGCATGCAAATATGCCCAATACAAGAACAGGCACTCAACGTTTTTATATATGGGTAATACTAAGAGAAACGAGTCAATTTGGATCTCTGGGAATATTTTGGATATTAACATTTTTGAGAAAGGTTATTGCTAATATTTAATCCTAATTATATTATTTATATTTCGAAAACGAATTAAGATAATTTAGTTATTTTTCTAAAGATAAGTATTTTTTGGTATTTTAAGCATTGTATCTTGATTTAACCAAACAAAAAAAAGTACCAAATATCTTAGTCATTCTTAAAATGAGAGTCTAAAAGTTATTTTTTAAAATTTAAATTATATTTTTTATGCTAATTCATTATTTTTTTAATAGGTACTATTGCGCCCAACAATTGGTTCTTATTTGTACTATTGAATGAAAAGTTTAGATGACGATATACAAAACAAAAATGTTGATTGACATAAGCAAGGAACATACTGAAGAAAAATAACAATATGAGAATTTCCAATTTAGCATAACGTTACGTTTTTACAAGAAATTATGGTACTAATGAGGAACTATATTTTTTTTTTAGAGTTTTTTTACACTAATGTAGTTTTGAAGTTGAATCATGGCGTTACGTCACATAAAATATAAATAGTTTTTGGCTTGGATAACAAATTTTTACGAATTGGGCACGTCTTTCATTAGAAAGCAATTTTAAATATTATTTAAACTAATGATTTTTGTAATAATAAATTTAAAACTATATTTAATTTTTAGAGACTGTCAAAAAATACTTAATTTAAAGTTATGAAGTTTATTTAGAGACTATCTCTATGAAACAAATATCCTATTGGACATATTTTTAATCTTCTTTAAATTCCTGCTCCTCATTATGAAATCATAAAATCATTTCTTGACAATCGATCTTTCAAAGTTATGGTGAAAGGTGAACTCTCGGAACGACGGACCATTAAAGCTGGAGTGCCGCAAGGTAGCGTTCTATCTCCATTTTTATTCACCATTTTTACTTTGGACATGCCGAGCTCGACGGGCAGTTCTGAGCTTATAACGGCAACGTATGCTGACGACACTGCTATTCTTTCGTCTTCCTTCAGCGTTCAAATGGCTGCTGATACCTTACAGAACCAACTGGACATTATAGCAACTTGGGCGAAACGCTGGAACATCCATCTTAATGGTGACAAATCTTCCAGCGTTTTATTCTCGTTAAGGAAAGACCCAAGTCCTGCGCTTACTTAAAATGGAGAGATAATTCCAATGAAAACATCACACCCGTATCTCGGAATTTACCTCGATAAAAAATTGTGTTGGAGGGACCACATTAAAATAATAACAGCAAGATGTAGAGCCAAACTTGGCAAAATGGAGTGGCTACTTGGGAGAAATAGCAAGCTATCTTTGGATAATAAAAGAATTCTATATAAGAGTTAAATAATGCCAACTTGGTCTTATGGCATTCAAATCTGGGGAACAGCTGCCAAGTCAAACATTAAAAACATCCAAATTTTACAAAACAAAACTTTGCGCCAAATTGCTGATGCCCCGTGGTATATCCGAAATCGAAACCTTCACAAGGATCTAGGCATTCCCTATGTGAGTGATGTATTGAATAAACTTAGCGACCGTTACGCTGATCGCATAAGGAACCATCCGAACTCGCTTGCATGTACCCTGGCCGGTCATAGACCAAGAAGACGCCTAAAACGCCTTCATCCAAAAGACCTTAGAAGGCGTTTCATATTATAGAATCTGCTTGAATTTTTAAATATGTTACTGTATATAGAGTAATCTAAATGATACCACTTAAAAAAAACAATAATATAATTCGCAATAAAACGTCAAGGGTTGATGGCACGAAAGGGCTTAGATGGGTAATGGATGGTAATGGTAATAAGAAAGAGTCATAAAAAAAAGTCCGAAAACTTTTTTTTTACTTTACAATTTACAGTTTTCTATATATTATATTTTTTTTTCTTAATATTATTTTATATTATTCTGCGTGAAGTATTTTTGTATCTCAAGTTAATTGGTTTTTGTAAATATTCTCCCCACCTCTTATGAATTTAATGACAGACATCTTTATATATATTAAATAATAATAAAACTTAAATGAGAAATTTATATAATGAAAAATAATGTGTAAGTACTTTGTGCAGTTTTTCTTTTATCACCTTAGGACGGAATTACATGAAGCTAGGATTGCTCTCTTTTTTAAAATGCCAAATATCGGTGTTATGCAAAAGTGTTTGCTCACGGCAAATAATTTCTACAAATGTTATTTGGCAAACATTTGATAAATAGTGAGCAAACTCTCTTTGCTCGTTTTCTAGGGAAAATATTTGCTTCGCCATTGCGCACTATCTCAAAATTTGCTTTTTCGCACATAAAAATATTTGCTCTCATTCGAATATATTTTGTATTCCTTTTAACTGTAAGACCCAACACCGGACTAGGACTGTTCAATTTATGCAACAGACAGAAGAAGGCGTGATATACCAAAAGCCACAAACTTGAGAAGTAATTCGTACATGTCCGTCTGTCCATCTGTATGGACACGAAAATTTCCATCTTTGGATCAATAACGATATATTGCCACGCCTATAAAAAATAAAGAAGATCGCATCTAATTTCACCCTCTTTACCACTTAAATTAAAATTTTTAAGACAATCAAACATTTTGAGTAAATTTATTTATTTATTTAATAACGTTAAGTAAATTTAAAAACTAACTAAACTAATTACTATGCACTGGCTGCAAAGGCCTTTGGCAATTTTGAGCAAATATTTGATCTGCTTGCTTTTAAGAAAAAAAAAAATGGGGTTTCTTCAGCTTTACGGAAAAAACAGACAAACTGAAATTTTGACATTTTCTAGAAATCTAGTACCAAATACAAAAGAGTTCCTTTCGTTTCATATATTTCAACCCATATTTTAAAAAAAAATTTAAAAAAAAAATGCTTCACTTTGAATATTGTGCTATTTTATTTTATATATAAAGCATATCTTTTGTTTTAAAATAAAATTTTAAATTTTTAGCAGCGCGCTTTTGTTATTGTCCTTGCTTATTGTTGTTAGACTCGCAGTTGTTGTTGTTGTTAGAATAGCTTTTGCTTTTATTATGACGCTCTCGCAAAGAGAACATAGTTGACAGTTAAAAAAGGATAGCAACTGCAAGTGTGAGCATATGCTAGAGTGAGCTAGCAACAACAACTCGCGGTACATGCAAATGGTAAATATTTGAAAAGGATTTTGTTTGTTTATTGTTTGCACACACACCTCGGCGCGGTGTTAGTCGGTGTTAGCTTTTTAATTATAAAATATTTAACCAAACTCTCACACTCGGCTGGCTTTCAACGTGGCCAATTGTGCTACGTTTGGACAGTTTAACAATTTAGCAATTTAACAGTTAGCAAGTCAGCGAATAGTTCTAGTCATTTTTTTCCCATTCACCCCCTCAAAAACACCTTTTTGGACACTTTTGTAGCGACTTTATCGCTCACTAAACACAACAATAGCCAGGCCAATTTGGCAATTTGAAAAATTCACAACCCGAAATTGATGACATGCCAAGTGCAAATTGCAAATTGCAGTTCTGCTGCAGGAGGGCGGGGCGGGCATGGCGTTTGTTAGAACCAGTCAATCTCGAGCTCCCCCCTTTTTGGCTAAGCAAACAGACTTCATTGTCATTTTTATTAACTGAGCCAAGGGCCTGTAAATTAAACAAATATTGCCACAACAGTCTCTACGTCTGGATACTAGGATTTTGGTTGGGCCCAATGCAAATAGCAATGGTGGCGCCACCATTGCTGGCTGATTATTGCAACAAGACTTGGCTTGGAGTAAACAAATGGCGGCAGGAGCCAATGTGACGCGACGTTGACTAATCGCAGCAGCAGCGGCAGAGCGGCAGAGGTGGCGGCAGAGATAGCTAAGGCAGACAGCATCCAGGTGCCAACGAATTGTCTCAAATTTAATTTATACACACGAGTGCAAAGGGGGCAGCATATGGCTATAGGGGAGTAGGTGGGGGCAACAATTCATCCATAAAAAAGCACAATAGACAGCAACAATATATAACTTCAGCAACAGCAATAATAATAACAAGAATAATATGATACGAATTTTACATACTCTACAGAGGATGCGATCCGTTATATAACAAGATAGTGGTTTTGTAGTTTTTTGAGATTAAAAAGAAAAATCTCGAAATGACCAAAAATCTACAAATTTTACAGTATCTACTTTGAAAAGATAAAGGATATTTGTAGTTTTTAAAAAATTTATGAACTGATTGCTTCTTTTCGTCTTCAAAGAGAAACAATGTCCAGAAATACGTTTTTTGATAGTTTTACATTATTTTAAAGAGCTTAAAAGTCTTAAGATCTTTGATGTCTTGCGCATGGGTAGTGCACCGCTCTATGACGTCATTGACATAGTCGAGCGGTGAAGTCATGTTTATGAATGAAAAATACCCAAGAGAAATTGTGTTCGATGCGGCAAATATAGAGGTCGAAGGGCATTAGTCAGATTCCCGGATTATACACTACTGGATGCAACAGATACTTGAATGTACAATTAATAGGGTTTGACTGAATATAAATAAAATAAGTAACACTATATATTTCAGCTATAAATATAAAACTTTTTGGCCTGTCCCAAATCACCATCAATTTAGACACCAATGTTATTTAGCAGGTGGACTACATTTTCGGTAAAGTATTCCGGAAAAAAGCCTCACCGGACACTGATCAGCTTAACAGTGGTCATGATATTGTCAACTGCAGTTGATCGACATTAAATTCTTTGAGGACCCAGTTAAACAGCAGTTGTCGTATGGTATTCCGAGAGATTTTCTTAAAGTGAAACCGAAAAACTTGGACAACAGCTAACAGGACCTACATTCGTATTGAAGATGAGTAACAATGGTGATGGAAGCAATGTTTATGGAGTTTTTCTGAAAATGGCAGCTATAGTACCTATATTACGTATTTCGAGTGAACAATGGAATCTTTTAACTATTTTTATTGATTTTATGCGGTATTAATTTCGTTCCGCTCAAATCGACCATTTCTCCCACTGTGTGGTGTTTGAGGTGTATACAACGAATTTAGGAAAGATTCTGTCTAGTCAAAGTTTGTAGGAAGTTGTGGGATCTCCCACTAGGTGGTATTTGGGCGATGAGCTTTATTTTATGTCAATGTTAACCTACAACATGGCCACATATGGCTAATTTTTTTTGGAATCACTTTTTCTAGGTTAGGTAGTTCGGAACCAAATAGTGTGAATTGGAAGCTACTCAATGGTCGGCAAAGGCACAGTCTAAATGATAGGAGCTAGAGTTCCGAGTAGCGACCCAGTTGACGCTCGACGTCGTGGTAGATCGAAACAGCGTTTATTTGACCATGTACAGAGTGATTTAGAAGCGCTGGGCATCCGCGACTGGAAAAATAAAGCGGAGAACAGGGAAGAATGGAGGCGAGCGATACAAACCTAAGCCCACATCGGGTTCGTCGCGCCATAAAAGAAGCATTTAGGTCAGATTTTCAATTATGCCGGTTGAAGGTTGGTATGGACACAATTAATTTGATTTTGTTTAGCATTCCAAGATAACACTTTGCAATGTTTTTTTGAAAAACTCACCCACTAAGACTCAGCATTGTAGAAATATGCTGTTCTATCAACCTATCGCTTTTTAAATCGGTTTGTCTGCAAAGTCTGGGGTTAAGTGAAAAATCATTTGCTCGGTTTTAAGGTAGGTGATCCTAAAGGGGATACGGGTATAATTCATACCATAAATTTTAAATTGGTATATGTGATGTTTATACTTTGAAAAATAACGTTTGAATGACATTGAAATATAAGTGGAATTCGGGGAAATATGTTCAGTCTGTTTAGGGCTTTACTTAACTTACTGCTATCGACAAGTCTAAATTGTAAGGTACTAAAGATTTTAACTCTTTTAATGGAAAGAAAATCGCAAAATACTCCCTACCTCAATAGCTGTGTAGAAACGAGCATACATTTTAAATTTTTAACGTAGGCGAATATAAGCAAAGGAATCAAGGGTCGAAATCTCGCTAATACTAAATAAATCATTTGATCTTTGTAGATCTGCCCCAAAACAATGAAACTGAATAAGAAAAGTGTTTCCTAGCTGATAGATTGTTCTAGCTTGATATTGATGGCCAAGATGTCAAATGAAAACCGAATTCTTCCCGTTGTGCCTCAGGGATCTGTTATTGGCCCTATACAGTATAACATTTACGCCACATAGATATTTCAATGCCTAAAAATTTGCATGCTTTAAGTCATCTCTGACAATACCTCCCAAAATAACTCCAACAATAACCACAATAGCATCCTACCCGAAAATTCGTGATTTCGGCTAAAAACAAGCTGCATATTATTTAAAGTACATACATCCGAGAATATTTTAATATTGACTGTGAAATTTGGTTGCTGCACTGTTAGTCACCGGGCCAAAAAAGTGCTCAAAATTATTATACCTGTCTCCATGATCAGGTAAATGTTTGTGTTATGAACCATTTAATCTATCTTCAAAAAAAAACTATATTTAGAATTGTATCTCACGAAAGTCGACTGTATTAGTATTGTTGACGTTTACTTAAAGTAGACCCTATTAAGTAGGGGTAAGTGGGGTATCGATATTAAGAATAAAATTAATTCTTTTTCGGTTTGGGTACCATATGTACTAAGGGCATCTGTCCATCATAATTTTGTGTATGTTTTCTAAAATCACATATTTCATTACCTACACAATAAAAAAGAGGGTGTACTTCAGATTCGGGCACTGACGACTTTATGATGCCCTATCACATTGCAATCAATTCCGGTATATATACATTAAGAATTTCAGGGGACGTTTGATTGCCGGATTTGGTTACGCCTTTATAGACAATCAAAAAAAAAAGATAGCATTTTTCATTAATATTAATTAATACCAAATATTAAAAAAAAAATGTGCACCGATCACTCCTAAGGGGCTTATATGATAGATCGACCCAATAAAATTTGGTACAGTGTTTGAAATTTCAAAAAAAAAAAGTTCCGAATGCCAAATTTGGTTAATATATTACATAAGTCCTATTTGGAACATGGGGCGTCAACAAAAACTTTTTGGTTAAGATATCATTATAATCAAACGAATTATCCAACCAAAACTTTGGCCAAAACCAAGCTAGTCAAAAAAATAAAATAGACTAGAGATTTACCATCTCAAAGAGATCCAAGTATGGACAGACAGACGAGCAAACATCGGTATATCAATTTCTTGAGTGACCCCTATCATACTTTAGGTAACTTTGGAGGATCTTCGGCATCTCCTTCTGTATGTTATATTTTTGGCTTACACTTAATAATATAAATTTATAATAATATATTAAGTACAGTGTATAAAAAGAACAGGTGAACAGAGTTCGTAAAAAACTCTTAGCTAATTTTTTCAAATTTAGGGGAAGTCCGGACCTAAAAAGTCCTCATGGATCGCCCACTAAATTAGAATTATTTTTGGGAGTAATAAATATTTTTATAAATTTACTCAACTATATTTTAAAGCCCATTAAAATTTTATATGAATTAAAAAAAATTTAGATACAATGATTAAACAAAACTGTATCTAGGTTTTCTTGAGCTCTATGGATGGTTGTAACAACATTCGGAAAGGTTAGAGTTTAAAAACCAAACTTACCCCAAATATTTTCCATATAAACAAACAGTCAACTCAAATTTGAGGTCCGCGTTGAGATTTTAATGTATTAGGTCTAAAAAGAAAAGATGGAATAATAAAAAAATTTTAATTGCAGCAGCGATGGGTTAAATTTTTGCAAGCTTGTTTATAACAACTTAAATAAGTATTCTCCTCAAATTAACTTTTGATTATGGTACGAATTTTTGTGATTTATTTCTGTTCTTGAACCAATCATACAGTTATTCGAGCTGCACCGATCTTATTTTAAATCAAATGAATTAAATTAACATTTGACTTAAAATTTTCAATGATATTTTAGTAAAAATTAAATTAAAAATTTAAAAAACCCCCGATACAAGAACTTAAGTAATTTTCATTTAAAAAGTAAAAAATAATAAAAGAAACTTAATGTTAAAGTACCTAAGAATCTATTAATAATTCTAAAAAAAATACGTCGCAGTTGGGGGACACGCGAGGGCAGACGTCGTTGACGGTCGTATCTTACATGCAAATTTTTTGAAGTAATTCTATGAAAGTTTTTGAAGTATTTTCTTAATTTTGTTTTTAAGTTAATCTTTGTTGCTTAATTAGACTATATGTATTTAAATTGTTAGTTTAGGAGCGGTCCCCCAACGCGACGTATTTTTTTTAGAATTATTTATAGATTCTTAGGTACTTTAACATTAAGTTTCTTTTATTATTTTTTACTTTTTAAATGAAAATTACTTAAGTTCGGGGGTTTTTTAAATTTTTAATTTAATTTTTTATTTCATACTTTTTATAGGTAGGTTAGGTTAAGTTAGACTTTAGTATATTATAATATACTTACTATAATTTAGATTCTTGTTAAGGTATAGACTACATTTAAGGTCAAGCTCGTTTCCTTTTTTTTACGAATTCTCCCCACTTTCACTCCCCACAACTTTTAAACGGCTCAACCGATTTTCATCAAACATGTGTAGGAACACTCGCACATAAGTCACCTTTAATGCAAAAAAAACTAAATTGAAATCACTGCATGTGTTCGGGAGCTACGATGCCATAGACAGACAGACAAACAAACAGACAGACACGTCAAACTTATAACACCCCTCTTTTTGCGTCGGGGGTTAAAAATATAAAATTTTCACTTGGGCTTAAAAGAGATCCAAAAATGATTTCTTTCTCCTTCTGCATAAGAGTTGGGTATATTTTGGATCTACTCTGATCTTTAATAAATTCATCTATGTAACATAATTTAGAGCAAATAAAAAGTGCTCTCTGCAAGTGTATAAAAACAACAATAAATAACCGAAATTGTGAGAGCAAACAGCGCGAATTGCAGGCAGGCAGTTGGCAAAAACTGCGTTGCGTATACGCAGTGTTGAATAGCGTAGAAGGCTTCAGCTAGAGCTACAGCTGCTGGCAATTGGAATTTGATTTTCGGCATTTGGTTGACTACGGCAGGGTTGGAGCGGGTGCACTGGATGTAGTAGTCGGAAACGGAGACTGCGGCACAATATTTGTGCGCCAAGTACAATTCAACAAGGTGCAGGGTGGGTGGGGTTTTAAAGGGGTTAAGGGAGGGCTTCAGCAGGGTTGCTTATTGCAATTGTTGTTGTTGTTGGGACAAAGCAAACTCAATTTGCGCCGAGTTTTCATTTGTGCAAAGCCGCGATTTTTGATGGAATTTTACATGTGGCCGCACATTGTTGTTGTACTATAGTTACAATGATTTTTTGTTGTTGTTGTTTTCGTTTTATAAGCAAATTGTAAAACTTTAAGTTTCACACATTAAATGCAAATTGAAAATTAATTTTCAGTGCAATTTGCATTTTGCCTTAGCAAAAAGTTTTCAACGCTTTGCGCTCAGCTTTATTTACTGACAATTGACAAATGAAAAATGGCGGCTAAAGGCTTTTTGTGCTTGTGTAAATTTTACATTTACAGTTATATTGCTAATTGGAGGCTCATGCGGCAGGACACTGCATACAGCAGCAGCAGGAGTATATGCTCTGTAGACAGGACAGGACAGGACTGGACAGGACAGTGCTGGAATATGCCGGCAGCCATGCAAATAATGTGCATTAATATTGCAGGCAATGGCCATTTAATGTTTAATTTGCACATGTATTTGTAATGTCTGTATGAGTGTGTAAGTGTGTGTGTGTGTGCACTTTAAAATGCATCAATAAATAAATTATTATAAAATGTATTTTACAGATTTCATATGTATTTATGTAATTAATTTTTTAAATTTATCACAAACACAAACATCAAGTCAAAAATTAACCACCAAGCACGAAAAATAATATGCACCAATCAATATAAAATGTCAGTCGTTAGTGGAGCATTATCCCGCCCCAATGCACACGGACAATAATATTAATCAACATTTGTCAAAGCAATAACAATAAAAAACAAAAACAATTTCACAAATGTGACTCAGTTGACAGTTGCGGTTAAGTTAAGGGTAAGATTAAAGATTAAGTATTGTAGGAACAAGTGGGAACAGCCCCTTGAAATGAGACATTATTGATAGAGTCTATTGAAAACTAGGATCCCCAGTATTTTATAGATCTACTAGGGAAGTTCGCCCCTTGCTCGCTTCGCCCAACAACCCCCACCCCTCCATCGCCGCAAGCGGCCCAGGGGCTCTTTCATTTCTTCTTCAGTCAAATTCAACTTCTTTCTACCCATTTCGCTAAATTCCTTACTTTATGAAAACATGAGAAAAAAAATTATGAGAAGCAAATATCTTCTTCTATACACACAACATGTTATACACTATCAAAAAGATGAGAAAAAAAAACTTTTTTGTATGTTATAATAGAGGGATAAGTTTTTAAGGGGAAGTTCTTTCAAATTCGGTGCAGAAAACCGATTTAAAAAAAAAAAATTTTAACTCGTAGAATATGTGTACGAAAGGATTTTTCGGTTCGAACGATTTGTATAAAAATACAGCGTCTTGAACGCATTTAAGTCACGCGAGCTTTGATGCATTTTCCACGTTTTTCAGCAGAATTTTAAGCACAGGTCTTGATCTATTGTTCCGATTCCCTTCATTTAAGCATGTTTGAAAGGATATAATTTTTTGCATGGCTTATACTAACAACGAGTCGAAATTATTAAAATTTACTTCCGAAATTCGGAGACAGTGGCCTCAACTTTAAGAGCGTTACGTCCAATTTATGGTCGTCATAATTGTCCTGCCAGATCCAACAATTAAGCATCTAGTGGACAAATTTGAATCCACAGGCACAATACAAAAAGTTTCCGTGCCAGTGAGATAAAAAAGTGCCCGTGGTGTCGAGAATATTGCTGCCGCTAGCGCATCAATTGAGGAAGACCCAAATCAGTCTCTCACACGTCGTTCTCAAGCGTTGGGCATCTCTGTGACGTCATTGTGGCGAATTTTGCGAAAAGATCTTGGCCTACATTCTTACAAGATCAAATTGACGCAAGAACTGAAGCCGCTTGACCACCAGAGCAACAACTTGAAAATTATCCGGATTTTCATTGAAAAATCACCTTCAGCGATGAGGCTCAAATCTGGCTGAATGGCTTCGTCAATTAGCAAAATATGCCTTATGGTCAGGCAGCAATCACACGTACTCCATGAGTCACCGTTGCATTCCGAAAAAGTTACGGTTTGGTGCGGTTTATGGGCCGGCGGCGTCATTGGGCCGTACTTCTTCCGTGATGATCAAGACCGGCACGTTACTTTAAATGAGAATCGCTTACCGCTCAATGATAAATCGAATATTTTGGCCCGAATTGGATGATATGGACTTGGACAATATGTGGTTTCAACAGGACGGCTCCACAAGTCCACACAGCAAATGTCACAATCGATTTATTGAAAACCGATTGGCGATTGATAAACTTCGTATGAATATCGAACGTGAAATTGCAGCAGTATCGGCCGATTTATGCTTGAAAGCAATCGAAAATTGGGTTCATCGTCTGACTTCTGCAAGTGTGCCTGTGGTGGTCATGCAAAAGAAATCGAGTTCCATACATAATGGCATCGAATGTACTTTCACAGCAATAAAGAATTTCGTTGATATCCAAAACCACTTTTGTTTTATTTAGCGCTCTTATTGAAAAACTCTTTATAATATTTAATATAATAATTTTGTATATCCACCGTAAAAATTGAACCTGTGTTCACTATTTTAGAAATCAGACCCAATATAGGAATATTCTGCGTCTACCTTTCCAAAAAAGTAATATGTAAATTGGTCTTTATTCCTAATCAATATTACAAAGTGGAACACTGGCTATTGAAAATATCTTTCGAAGTTTTTATTAGTTTTTTTTTGACAATAATGCGAGACTTTTGCTTTTTATGAGCTCCGTCAAAATCGGGAAAAGTGATACATTTTGACCTTTGACCTATTTTCGTGTCCATCAAATACTTTCGGATCGCTTTTAAGTTTTACCGGCGCTATAGGGGGTGGGTTCGGTCTTTGGGGTGCGTAGGGAGTGACTAGCGACTATTCTCTAAGTGACCGATCCAAGTAGGTCACAACAGCCAGCTTTACGCTAAGCTCCTGGATATGCCTTTTCAGGGGTGAGCTAGTGTAGGGCCCCTCATGCCCGTTGAGGACGTTTTTGCATGGAAGCGCAAGGTGGATATTTAGTAGCATGCAAGGCAGTTGAAAGACCAGTCATCCATCCGTCATTTCCTTTCAAATCTCATGACTACAAAAGTACCAAAAAAGCTTGGAATATGGAAGCGAGCGATGCAGGCCTAATCCAACATCGGGTTGGTCGCGCCATAAAAGAAGATAAAGATATGCAGGTAAAAAGGAAACTTTTTAGGGCTATTAAAATCGTGAGATTAGACACAGAATGATATGTAATTTAAATTTTCACAATGTTTTTACGATTTTAAAAAAGGGTGAACATTATTATACTGTGGACGTGATAACTTTGAATATTTATAAGAAATTACATATTTAGCTCAGGCCCTGAATCTTTTTACCGGATTCGGCTTTAAGTTTCTTCGAAAAAACTTTACCATTTTTTGAGAAGCTTCAGGAAGAAAGTCATCTTTGTCTACAAATGCCGAGGTTATCAAACTATTTTGAAAAAGATAAGTTGAAAAGTACATCTATGTCAAATTTTAATTCTGACCATCCTTGTTTACAAATTCCGATGTCGCTAAACGATTTCGAAAAATGTACAAAGTTGAAAAAAAAAAAACTATGTCAAATTTTTATGCTGTACTTAAAAGTGGGGGCCGAAAACTATATAAAAATTAAAAACTGCACTATAAAACGCATCTAGAGGCAAAGTTTCTCTTTTGTTCTACGAAGAACAGCATATCGAACGGCAAACGAATTGATTTATTTTAATGTCCTGATTTTTTATGTAGGCGGCTCTACTCGTTTTCCCTAGATATCTTTCTAAAGTATTTCGTTTGTTCGCAAATCAAAGTGTCTTATAAATAAAAAAAAATAATAAAATTAAAAATCGAATATATTATTGCGCTAATCGATTGTGAGATGACATCTTGAATTCTCTAGAAAAACCTCTCTGCTCAATTGTTAATTTCTGAAAACTGTAGAAATTCCCAATTCCGTCACAAATTACCGACTACTTCATTTCGTATGATTGATCTTAACACCGTTGGCCCCGTTAAGAGTCTCATTAGCTATGCCAAACACTTGCCCAGCCTAGCCCGAGATCCCAGCTGCATACAGACCACATACTTAAGCAATAAGTTGCCGGTTGTCGTCGTCGTAGCTTTGGCGGCACTTGAGCACAATGGAAATTTGCATACAGCATCCGCTACTGTTTGGAAACGTGAGCGCCATAGTGGCACTTAACCGGGCCAACAGGCTACAACTGGCGGCCCCCATAATGACGTGTATGACTAATAGTAATGATGAAGATCATGCCAAAAAAATGAAACGGAAACGCCAAGTGGGAGTAGTATTTTGTAATAATAACCAAACAAATTGTAAAGACAGTCGGCAAAAATTCAGAAGTGATGACCCGGTTTAAATGCTGGGCGCGTAGCCGAGCAGATTTGTCATTTGGCCGGATATGTTTTGTGCCCAAATTGTATGACATTGTCAGGCCTACGGAATGGTTATTGTCTGGAGGCTGACAGGTTGTGTTCCATGTCCCTGAAACATTGCGGAAGCAGCTAAAGAAGGTTTGTTATTTATTGGAATGGTTACTGGATGGCGGTGTCTAGGTGCATCGATCTTTAAGCGGAGGCGGCTGGGTACGAAGGTGTGCAAACATTTGTCGTGTGTTTTGACGCAAGTCAAGTTGTAGGTAGCTGAGGATCGCAACGAATCGTTTAGTTACTAATTGTAGGCAATATTGTACTATATAGGTATATGGATGCTTGGCTTATGTAAACATATTGTGTTCAAGTTGTCTGTCTTTATAGATAGATTGTTGTTGGTGTAGCACTGAAATTGGAACGACTGACTTGGCCACATTTGCCCGATCATGTTTGTCTAATGTTGCTATTGTTCCGCTTTTGTAGTATTTTTCCTATTTTTATTGTATTTATTATTATAAATGTGAAATTCTCTATCTTTTTTTTTTTTTTTGTTGCTCTTTTATAAGACAACGCACAATGCAACAACTGTGCAAATAGCAGACGACAACGACAATGAAAATGATCATCATCATTATGATGGTGATGATCACGCCAAAAGCTAATGGCAGTTGGACCATTTAATAATGATCATTGCAAGTATCTGTATCTGTAGCTATCTGTATCTCTCAGTTAGTTATTTTGTTTCTATTCTTTTCATAAATGTACATACTGTTTGCTTAGCTGAAGTATACATATTTTCATTTAGCACGCTTTTAATAAAATATTTGTACAAGCCCGGCGCATACACAGTTGTTTCACTTGCCTTTTGAGACTTTCAAGAACAATAGATTCAATTTAAAATGTTTCCAAACGCTGTTGATGATAACTAATGCCAACAGTTCCTACAACTTACGACCGTTTTGGAACAATTTTAGGGGAAGCTGATAACACGGACAAAGATTGTCCGCCTACCCCCAAATGACCTTCACTTGGCACAGCGTGTGAGAAAGTTCATGTTGTAAATCTTTTGCGCCTAAATTTGCCATGAAAGTGTGGACAAATTGGCTACAGATGTATCTATGTATCTTTGTATCTACTATCTAAGCTATCAATAAGCTTACAACAAAGCGACACAACAACTAACGCCCCAAAGGTTAGGCTGCTGTTAAAATTGGCACACAGATACCCACAAACAGACACGCACAGCAACCAACTCCCTTCAGTCATTTAGGGCCAACAAAGCAGCTGAGAACAATCAACTACCGGGTAATTAGAGGTTGAATACCCAGTCAAAAAGTCATGTAATGCGATTTGTATGCCCAGTTTTTGTTATATACTCACACCACTGTGCCACAGTGGTGCTCACAGCGTGTGAGCACAGCATGGCAGGACTGTAAAATTACATAAAGATACATTTCATGGCTCATTACGGAGAGGGGGCACGAAATTTGTGCTAAACACAAAAGGCGTTTGCCAAAAAAAAAAAATTTATGACCAGTAAAAGAACAACAATGACAAATTCGTTTTGGTTTTTCTTTTGGTCTTTAATGAAATTTCTTACCGGCTCATCATTTCCTTTCTTTATTATTCGTCCTTTGGGTTTGTGTGTTTTTGCTACGTTGACAAGGCAACTGCTGGCTAAATATTTATAAATTGTTGAAGACGACATTCAAAGGCAGAAGATCTACGAGTTGCATTTTGTAAGCAAACTCTTGGACAGTTGTCACTAGCTGTAATTGTAAAAGATTTCGATGTTGTTGTTGGCTCAAGAACTCTTATAGTATCTTACAGATAACCAAAAAGTGCAGCTAGTTGAGACTCATGTGCAAAGTAGACTTAATAGCAATGAAATCGAAATCTTAAAATATTAGCCGTGAACTAAACAATTTTATTTGGGTTCCGTTTTGCATACTCCGAAAAACGATGTTTTTTTTTGGTAGAGTTTTTGATTTCTATAAATATCTCAAAGTCTGCATAATCTAAGAATATTAAAAAAATTATTCGGTATAAAGTTCGTACTTTTTAATCATATTTCACTTATTCGATTTGGCCCCTCTTGCAACAAATCATTAGGTTTCGTGAATTATTGGAGGTACCAAACATTGAAAGCACGGCCAGAGTTACAGCTTTTTTACGCGAATTTTTTAAATTTCTTATGTGGGCTATGAGAGCTTATTAAACGCACAAAGCCCAAAAACAATCTTATTTTTAATTTAATTGCTCGAACCATTATTTGACTCTAGCATTAATAACACAGATCAATTTGCTGCGTAGAATCCGAATCCGGATTTTGAGATATTTCAGGTTATGTACCCGAAAAACGGTAAGAGTCGTTCTAGAGGATGTAACTGGAGAGACTGACCACAAACATTTGCTGTACCCTGTACTTAACCTCAAAAGAAGGAAAAAACACAGCTAAAATATCTCAAAATCCTGACATGATGGGGACAATTCTGACCCCGGATTCGGATTCTACGCAGTAAATTACAACTTTTCGAACAACTGACATAACCCCGGTATTTGTAGGCCCGTCTAATTGACTGGCTTTTATTAATAATCTCTATTAATAATTTTACGAAGAGAACAGGAACCAACAGTTTATTGCCGAATCCGAATTAATAGAAGTAATATCAAAATCTATTTTTAAATATCTTCAAATGAGCAGAACTGTTGATCAGCCAGGCCATATGCCACTGATCATATCAAACGGAAAAAGTTCTAATTGGGGGAATATCTTCAAGATTACAATTAGTGGGGTAGGACCTTTTATTAAAAATTTGCGGACGTGAGGTTCAACATGGTCACATAACTATATGAATTAGCTTTTTATGCCTCAGCTCGTATTGTGGACACATTCTGCGCAGTCCTTAATGACTTCTCAGTAATGGTTTGGATGACTTTTAACAGATCATAATAGATAACTCCAAAATAATCCCACCAAGTAAAAAGTAGCTGAGTTATACTTTTTATACTTTAAAACATTCCCGCCTAGAGCCTAAGAAGACCCAAAAAGTCTTTTCGATGCCAATTTACCATCGTCAGGATTTTGAAAGTACATTACCAGCCAAATCAATACGGACAATTGAGTGATTTGCTATTCTACGCATAATGGAATGAATATGCATTCAAAATACAGCCAGAATTAATTTGATATCTTGTTTTGCTTAAAATTTTTTCATCTTATCAGGTCAAACTTTATGTAAAGTGAATTAGAATGTTAATTTTTAGATATTGTTGTTTTTACATCAAAGATTCGTAACAGAAGTGTCCAACATTTTATAGACAAAGGACTTGGTCGGGCACAAATGCCGAATATCTTAACTATAGCTTATGCGGCTTTTTTAAACTTTTACTTTTCTGCCCGATAAAGCGAGCCTCCTACCTGCCCTACCTGGGTCACTTCCATCCGCTCCCAATATTCACTATCAGTTTTTTTTTACTATAGACTAAAATTAGTGTTGTTTTTGATCCTCTACCCGAGTAAGACATTTTTTCGGCTTACAAAAGCAGCAAACACTTTTTCCATTTGAATTCGAGTGTTCTGTGGATTGAAAAGCTTTAAGGGATATAGCCAAAAAAAAACATTTACATTTATTTTAATTACATTCGTAGTTCCAAAATAATTACTAAGCCTGCTGCAAAAATTATTTCTTATAGCCAGTTTCAACAAAAGTTCTGTTGCTGCTATTGCTCCTATAAAATAAAAGTTTTTTTAGAGATGAAAAATCACCCAATTCGCAGTTTGATCCTATTCTTAAAATCGTCTTATGCAGTTTTACTTTATCATTTGTTTAAAAAAAAATTTAAAAAAGCATTATAAAGAAGATACCAAAGTATTTACTCTAGGTTAGGATTACCAGATATTCCGAGTGAAAAAGCGGACATTCCACAACCAAAATTCTTGAAGTGGGTCTATTTCTCCAAGTATGTGAGTGCTTGATCATAAATGTTTACAGCGTCCTTTTCAAAATGATCATATTCAGCATCTTGGCCTTCACTTCGGTTTTTCAACGAAATATTTTTAACTTTTAAATTCAAAAATTTGTTTTCGAGGCTCCAAAATGATGTTAGATTCTACTTTTAAGGCTTTGTCATGAAATATTGGAATATAAGAAAGGGCGAAATATTAAAAACTTTCAGAAAATTAATTATTTAGATTTTTTTTTTGATTTTAAGAGAGGAGACAGAAAATATGATTTTAAGCCTTCAAAAATTTTCGAATGCTTTCAACAGCGGGTTTGTTTCCGAACTCTGATCCACTTTAGTGGGAAAAACATAGATGTTCGGTAAAATATATGAAAATACGGATGACAAAAGTTTATCATCTTCGCCTAAAAGCGGACACAAGTAACTATACTCTAGGAATATTGCAACATCCTTAGAAATACAAAATTATTAACGTTTCGGATAAATTCACAAATTTGGTAAGTTTTTTAATACTAAAAATCTAAAATTTCTCAAATGCATATTAAGAAATCCTTCTTTTGGGGAACGATTCCTAAACTTGACAACTTTATAGAAAACAAGTTAAGATAAACCAAAAAAATTAAATTTATTGATAGTCAGGAGATAGAGTACAGATATAAAAAAAGGAATAAACATAAATATAGCACTTACCTTAGGTAAAATAATAAAGGGATCATCATCTTGATGTGTTAAGCATTGAGAATTTTAATAGTTTCCAGTAGTTCATAATAATGTCATACCTATAAAAAAAAAAAATTGTAAAGTATTTAAAAAAATTAAAAATTTTCTTAAAATTTTAGGATTAAAAAACATTTAAAAAACAATTTAAAAATTTCCAACAAAGTGATAACAACATTTTTAAAACTAAACAAATGAGATTCATGAAAAATGTGTTCTATCAGATCAAATGCTTTCAGCTAAGTCGATGGACCATATCAATAGAATAGAAAAATGGATTTTGAGAAGTTCGATAGAAGAAAGTTGGATTACCTATTGAAATTTATAGTTTGAACCTTCACAGCCAAAAGTTTTGGGCTAGATATTTTGTAAAACTGCTCTGCAACGTTTACTCCAATCAAATATGATCCGGTTCTTGAACCTCAAAAGTTTTTAAGGGGCCTGCCTTAAATAGTATATTAATATTATATTATTATATTTAACCAGCTTCCGACTTAAAAATTTACAGATACATTTTGTATAAAACTACCCATTGTTTTGTTTTAGTGCATTTATTCCTGTTTATGATCCCTGACAGTTGCTGTAATTGTGACAGATTTCGCCGTGATTTGGGATTCTAAAATCCGCCCTGCCCAAGGGAGGTCGCACATTTACAGCTAGCTCTTAACCGCAGCTGGTGCATTGCCATAGCCAGCGGCTATTTGTCTGTGCACTTGGCCAGTCAGAGGCTTCAGCTTTTGTCTAGCTGCGACTTAGCCGCTTGTCTTTGGCCAGCTTAAATTGCGTTAGGCTGGTCGCACGAGTAGCTTGCTTTCTGGCCAGCCTAAGGCGCAACCTGGCAACAACCTGGCCATGCTTTATTATAGCCGCAAGCTACCAAGGCAGTGTGCGCTTGGTCGTTTGGTACTGGTCCTGCTACTGCTGCTGTGTCCTTTTGGAGCGCCGGCAGCGTGTTTGCCCAAATGCTTGACTGCTGCAGCATTGGGTTTAGCTTGGCTGCTACTTTTGGCCGAGGCGCCGCAGTCGCATCCTAAAACAGGAGCACAATATCCGTCGTACGATGTGCAAACAGTGTGGCCGTCGACGTCGGCGTCATTGTCGCTGCTGCTTCTGCTGCCATCTTTGTGTTGATGATGTTTGCTTAGCTGTCTTTGCATGTTTTTTTTTCACATTTTTTTGCCAGGACCAGGAGCGTCTGGCAGCGAACGGAAATGATGGCGGCTGCATGGCCATTGCAGTTGGCACACTGCAAAGCTGTGTTTGCGCGGGGCAGAACTGAGACAAGGCAGGACCGAGACAGCGACAGGGGCAAGGGGCAGCAGACAATGCAGGACAATGAAATGAATTTTTAAGAACGCCTGCCCTACATGCAACAGCGGCAGCCACTTCAAAGTCATTCTTCAGGCTGCTGCAACAGCAGCAATGGCATCTTGAGGCAAGGCTGCGCCGTCGCTGCGGCTCTCACTCTCGAGAGCTCGACGAGCACGCACTCCTCTACTGCTGTGATATGCAGTTTTCCCGATTGCAGCAGAGTGGAGGATTCCAGTCGCTGCGTTTTGTATGCACAAGCATGCAGGTGCAGTTGCCGTTGTCTCTGCCACTGCCTGCGTCTCCGTCTCTGCCGCTGCTGTTGCAGTTGCAGCAATTTGCATTTGGCCGACAGAGAGAATGTTTAAGTGAGTGTGCGTGTGTGTGTGTGAGTATCTATGTGAGTGTATCTATGCTGGCAGTTGCTGCTATTTGTCGACCGTTTCGTGTGTGCATGTCAAATTCAAACGTTTGCATATTTTGCAAGATTGTCAGACACAATTAACTAACAGCAATGACAACAACGGCTAACTGCTAACAACGACAGCAACAACAACAACAACACCGAGAACAAGAACGCCAACCACTACAACAACAATGTTGACAAAAAATTATAATTTGCTGTGGTAATGGGTCGAGCTAATGGGGCCAAAATGGCATCCTTGAAAACGCAAATGCACTTAAAGTAAAGCTCTTTGGAAAGCTAATACTAGGAGTAGGTTTGACGCAGCTACGTTAGAAATAATTGTATTGAAAAAGAAATACCATAATATCTTTTCTTTTAGAAAACTTTAAAAGCTTTTTTGTTCTTACAGTACAACCAAAAATTATTCGCACACCTGAAATAATCGGTTTAAAGCTTGAAATTTTGCGAATATTTTTCTTTATAAATAATTTTTAGTCAAACTTTTGGACAGAATCAAGAACACTATACGAATTCAATATCTAGATTTAAGCAAACTGTCTGACTAAGAAAAAATGTTCTTATACAGCGTGTTTTTTTAGAGGTTCACAACTTTAGTTGCAAACACTGCTTTATCTGATAACCGATTTAACAGCTAATAGTTGCTTTTGACCGAGTATGGTTTGAAATTTCATTATGGATAGACATACACGAGAACAACGATTGCATATTGTGGACACTTTTGATGAAAATAATGGTTCCGTTCCTCAAACTTTTTCAAAAAATTATGTTCTTCGAAGAAGCCCATTTTTGGTTGAATGAGTACGTAAATAAGTAGTGAGGATAATCCATAAGCTTCTTCCGAAATACCATTACATGCACAGTAAATTTCTGTGACTTGTCTACGTCGATAAACCAGAGACAATTAAACAACTGGAAATCGATATTCAAAGAGTTATTGACGAAATACGTCCGCAAATTATGAGGAAAGTTTATGAAATTGGTGTACCAGACGTGGACATGACCCAAATCATATTTAAACATTAATGTCATGAAATTTACTATCCCATAAAGTCCGTTGATGTAAAAAATATATTTCACTAATTTCCACTTTTGTTACTCTAAAAAAACACCCTTTATTTTAGATTAATATAGGTTGGAAATAGGACAGCAGAACAAAGACAAAAACTTTGTCTCACCTACCGTTCTACGCATGCCAAAAAGGAATCCAAATAGTGCATATTTTATTCAGATTCATTTTGAACCCGTTTTGGTTCTTCCAATTTCATCGAATCGTATTTTTATACCCTGTGCCGTATGGTACCAAGGGTATATTCTGAAGCTGATAATGTATGTAATATATAGAAGGAGACGTCGGAGACACCTCAAAGTTACCTAAAATATGATCAGGGTAAATAGAGAAGTCGATATACCTATGTCCGTCTAACTGTCCGTCCATATGAACGCCTAGATCTCAGAGATGGTATGATTTGAGTTGCCAAACTTTCACAGTTAGATCCATATTATTCCATAGGAGTCAAATTTATTCTATATTTTTGACATCTGGGATAAATTAGTATAGCTCCCATGGGAGTGCTCGAGCACGACCTCGCCTACAAAAAAGCGTTTTGGATGTTTAACTCGATTTGTCTATGAATATATCGTAACCAATTTTGGTATAATTTACAGCGCCGCAATCACATGTATCAAATTTGAATTGAAATCAGTTGACTATATCATATAGCTCCCATAGGAACGAATCGGTTAATTAATAATTGTTTGCTTAAAGATTCTTCTGTATTTTAGTTTTTTGCTGAAGAACGATCGAACTGTCTATTACATCGCCTAAGAGATACAGGGTATCCTAAAGTCTATCCGCAGCCATGCACGATGCGTCCGGCATCATAAACAATCATTGATGGTCTGTAAATTCGATTGTATGCAGATTTCAAGTGGGATGGATGTATGGATAATTATAGTTTTATTATTTTTAAAATGCCGTAAGCTATAACATAAATAACGACATTTTTGGCATACACATATCTTACATATATTCATATATCTGCTTAAAAAAATGGTTTATTGATGAAAAAATTTCTACCCTTTTAATCATTTTGTATTGAGCTATTTCAATAATAAGCTAAACCTAGTCTAAATACATTTAGCTAAAGTAATTATTATTGTGTATATTGTATCTACTACAAAAGAATAATAGAAGTATTCGCAGATATTTTAATCAAACGAAAATGCTAAACCACATATAAGTAATCAAAAGGTTCAGAGCTCTGCTAGCAATAATAAGGAGATATCGACAACAAGTATGTGGAATTTGAAATTATTCAGGAGTTGTTTGAAACTAAATTTTTGGTCCACCGAAACACGTATGAAGATTTACAATTTTTCAGTTTATTTTGAAGTTCTTAATTTCGTATGTACACATAGTCTCAAGCAAAAAAAAATAAGTTTTCACTACATTGATCTCAAACATAATTGTATTTTAATACGTTAAGTTTATCTTTACATTAAACACATTATAACTACCAAATTCAAAAGATATAACAATACAATTGTATTCAATCGTAACCAAAATTTTTCATTTACGACAATGGGATGACTAAATTATATAGCCTCCATAGGAACGATCGCCTCAAAATAACGTAATTGGTTCAAACTTCGTCTGTTTCTTTGTTTGTTTATAAAAGTATTTATTATAAACAAATTTGGCAATCAAATGTTTTTTGATGTTCTAAGCAAAATATCGGATTTAATAAAAATCTGCTAGTACAGGGACCAGCTTAGAATAGTTGCCAAGAAGAATTTTTAGTTGTTGCAGCATTTGGATTATAATAAGTTTAATATTAAAATATAGCAAAGTAAACTACCTATAACAAGAAAAAATATACTATAATATATTTATTTACTGTGGACTAGAAGAAGATTGCGTCTAACCCCACGTCTATAATTCTTATATAAGAAACTTTTGATCAAACTATTTACTCAAATCGCTCATTATATTGATACGCATTACTTTAAGACGTATATTTAAATATAAATCTTTAAAATCAGCCGAAAGCCTTAATAGCTATGGATGTCCTCCTCTTTACAGCTTTAGTTTTTTAAATTTAGGCATACAGTCTAAAATAAATAATTTTATAAATATTAAAAAATTCAAATTAATAAAAATAAAAAAAATTACAACAACGTACTGCAAAATTTATGTTTCAACTTTTGTAATATTTAAGAAAGTGACAACAAAAGGCTGCGCTCTCATGTCCTTTCGCTTTACAGAACTACGACGTAATTCGGCAGCCTCAGGGGTAATTTTATTTTTATCTTTAGAAATAAAATTTCGCATTGTACACAGTTTTCCTTGAACTTATACCTTCTTAAGGAAGCCTTTACAAAGATAATCCTGTTATGTGGTCGAATCATGTTTAAAAGGCTTAATTTATGTTCGACTGTGGGACCCTCTACAGCAAAAAAAAAATTTGTGTGTGTCTACTTTTGTATCGATACATTGAGAGATATTAGCGTTTTAATAGGGTTAGATTTTTGAACTTAGAAGGAAGTGATTACCTTATATGCCATTAATAAATCTGCCATAGAATTTTCGTGAAATTTTTGGATTGTTCATAGTTTTAACATTATGTTTCTTAATTCAAGTCGTTTTATTTGTTTTTAATATTATTATTTAAGAATTTTTACTCTTATTGCAAGGATTTGAATGAAAAGGATGATTTCTAAATGGATGCCAGAAAGTTTTAGTTTAAGATCTAATTGTTTTATAAATTGATTTTGATTTTAATTAATTTATTATTAATTTATAATTTAAAGAATTGTGGTCTTATGATTTTGGTCTTATTTCATGAATTTGAATGGAAAGTATGATTTCTGAAAGGATGCCAGAAAATTATATTAAGATGTAATTCTTTTATAAATTGATATAAATTGTAATGAATTAATTATCAATTTCTTATTTTAAGAATTGTGGTGTTACGAATTTTCGGTCTTATTTCAAGGATTTGAATGAAAAGTCTGAAAGGATGATTTCTGAAAGAATGCCAGAATATTTTATTCAAAGATATGTTTTTCTAAATTTATTTTGATTTGAATTAATCCATTATTAATTAAATATTTTATGAATTGTGGTCTTATGAATTTTTGGTCTTATTTCAAGAATTTGAATTGGAAGGCTGAATGAATGATTTCTAAAAGGATGCCAGAAAATTTTATTTTGAGATTAATTTTTTTTATAAATGGATTTTGATTTTAATTAATTAATTGTTAATATATTATTTCAACAATTTTGGTCTTGTGAATTTTTGGTCTTATTTCAAGAATTTTAATGGAAAGGTGAAAGGATGATTTCTGAAAGCATGCCAGAAAATTGTATTTTAAGATTTTTTTTTTTATAAATTAAAAAAAAGCATCGATCTTGATTAGCACTGTATTTATAGTAACGAAGTGCTCAACTGGAATCAAGTTTCGGCCAATCTCTATCGAAGAGTAGATGAACGGCACAACAGATATAAACTTGATTGAGTATTTAGTTATTCACGTTGACGGTCGGACATATACCTCATTATCATTTTGTTATGCATTGTGAATCTCTAAAGTGAGCTCTTGACCCTTTGGGTACAGAGTATAATATAAAAATGATTAGTGTCTGGAACCCATTAGGGTGTGCTTTTATTTATACATATAAACAATATGTGTAATTTCAAAGCATATACTATATGTGATGTTTTAGAACAATACATAATGGCGTTAACGTTTCTATTTATATATAGGATTAGTTAAACTTTTATCGAAATGACTTATTTGCCTGCTTTTTTTGAATATAAAGAACAATCAGCTTTTAGCCGCAGCTGTTGAAATACGCTCTCTGAAACCTCTTGAGTTAAAATAAAAAAATTAAAAGAGATAAATAAAAGGTGCTGGTAATTGAGTTTCATTTGGCAAATGATCCAATTGAATGCTTGATTTTTTTGCCACACTTCCACGCTAATTAATCCTTATGCCGACAAAAACAAACACAGCTATAGATACACACAGACACACGCAAACAGTGAAAAAGGATAGAAACGCGAGCTGAGCAAGGAGTCAAATATGCACAAATATAAAAAGCAAAAAAAGCAAAAAAAAAAAACAACAACAAGAGAGCGAAAGGATGGGCAAGTGAGAGCGACTTGCTGTGTACATATTTGTGCAGTTATGTTCACATTTGTACTGATCATAATGTGCACACATACACACACACACAAACAGTGGAGCAGTCGACACACACACAGCCATACATCTGTGTATGTATGTATATAGATTTCAGTCAAACACTCGAGCAAGCACAGACAAATTCTATTTGCAAACATTTCACTTGATTTGCAAGCGAGTAGCAGAGAGCCAAGCCAACAGTCGGCAGTCGAGTATGTGTGTGTGTGTGTGTGTGTGTGTGAGGGGGTGTGCTGTAACTGTGTGTGTGTCTATTTGTATGTGCATGTTTTACTCAACGTATTTTTTAACACTGAAGCCACCCACACAGGCACAGACACACACACACACACAAACAGTTGACATTCGTGCGCGCTGTAGGAGACGCTGCTGCTTGTGCCGAGGTCCCCCCTTTCACCAACATTGTACCCTTGCAGCTTGGGTGTCAAGGACGAGGCAGGACGACATGGCTGCGTTGCCATGATGAGTACGATGAGCGCCAAAGTTGCACTCGACAAATCGAAATTGTGTGCTCTGGAAAAATATTGGCACAAGAAATCATTCCTTCCTGTTGTTGTTGCTGGGTGTTGGCGCTATCCTACTCGTTCTTGTTGTTGTTGTTGTAGTTGCTTGATTTTTGTTGTTGTCGGCACTTTGCTGTTGACATGATTGCTGACTGGCTGCCTGACTGCCGCCTGGCTGGGAATCCTGCTTTTGGTATTCCGGCACGCTGACATTTTGTCGGCTTGTCAGCTTGCATTTGCCGCTTTCATTTGCCAACTTGTCGCAAAATGTTTTAATATTTTCAAGTTGAGCTCAGCCAACGGTTCCTGGCATTAATCCGCAATCAGTGGCAACAACAGAACTGAGCAGCAGCATCAACCAAACGACCGCCACGTGAATCAAGCAAACAAAAGCACGCGTCCTGCCTGGGCTTTTATACTTCTTTATTTTTGGTTGGGCTTTGTCTAGCTCTCACTTACTTACCCAATGCTCAAGTGCTGTTTAAAGTTTTGGGCTTGCATGTTTGTCAGAACGAGGGTAGTTTGTTAGTTTACCATAATCTTTCTTTAGCTCTATTGTTTCAAATTTTTTAACACTTCTAAATAGTAGTTTTTTTTATGAGTTATGTTCGTTTTAGTAGAGACCTCTATAGTCCTTTCGTTTTAGAAACAGAAATCAGAAGCTTGGAGCAAATCGGTTACCACCAAATAGTTTCTTCAAGTAGTGAAAAAGCAGAATATCCAGTATGGGTTTACACTTTGTGAACCAACTTATTTATTTTTGAGTATATATTCGCTTTTGAACCACATGATAAATTTGTTTTGGTGGAATTGGGAGTACCAACATTTGATTTTAATTGTCGAATAAATCGATTAAATTGTTCGGATTCCTTTTCCGGAGCAAGGCCGATTATCTTGTTCATTGCTCTAAATAATACCCGCCTGAGATTGTTTTAGCCTTTTCACGGTAATCGGCCGTAGATAGAAAATGGGGCTCGGTGTGCAACATGTACCGGACTCTTAAGCTTGAATAACGACACTGGGCGTTAGGGAAAGCTCGGGCCCGAGAGGATGGCCGACCCCCTCATCCCATCCCTCTTGTCGGCCCAGATACTAAGTAATAGAAATCTACGGTTTGTACGCAGTTCCGTGACGATGAAAAATTTCGCCAAGCATCTTCAAACGATGTTTTGGAATTCCCAAACTGTTGGGTTTAAATTGCACTGTAAGATATCGCAAAAAACTTACGAGTGAATAGTTTTATTTATAATGCGATGTACTTGAAAAAGAATTCAATTAACCAGTTCTTGACTTCTAATGGTGCAGGTTCCTTTATTAATTACACAGCCCCACAAAAAAAAAAAAAAAGAATCTGTACTTTTGACGTGACACATCTCATTTTGATGCGCTGAATTACCATCTGAAATAAAAACAACACGTTTCCCGAGTGGTTTTTGACATAACCTCAAAAAATCGTATTTTTCACAAATTTATTGGCCCCTTCCATTTCAAAACACCCGGTCCGCGCAGGTCATAATTTTAGATTTCAATGAAACTGAAATATGTTGTTCCTTGGTCCATTTCGTTAGACACGTGTTTTTTTCTCGGACTGCGCCATTTTCGTTTTAAAGGAAAATATCGATTTTTTACGTCACTTTTTTTCATAGTAAAGTGGACCATTCGGCGAAAACGCTTAGTTTAAAAGTTATAATTTTTCTTAGAAAAACAGGTTTTTTTTTTTTATTTTTTTTTTTTTTAACAAATATCTTAAAAAGTATATTTTTGTATTTTTTAAATTTTAAATTCCTTATACATTTTTATTTCAGATTCGGATTCAGCGCATCAAAATCCATATAATGAAATGTGTCGCGTCAAAAGTACAGATTTTTTTTTTTTTGTGGGGCTGTGTTTTTAATCCTGAAACTTTGTTGTATGGGCATATAGATGTTATGGTCCTTAACGCGAAAAGTCTTATTCGCTTTAATAAAAGATGACCAAAGGAGTTTTTGGATCTATACGTCTACTATTGCTTACACTCCCGATCTTGGAATATGTACCAACGATCTGTAACAAAATTTAATCGGATCAAAAGTAACTTTTACTATTCATACTACTCTTAAAAGATTGATAAAATCCCAAGGCCTTGCCTGCTTTCTTACGATAGTCGTCAACAACTTATTGATTGGCCATCACATTTGTTAAAGATTCTAATCTTAGAGTGACTTTTTTTGACATAGATGTCAAGCAGACTTTTGGAAAGGATTAAATTTAACATCGTGAATTATTGCGCAGTAGGTCCTTTGGACAAAAAAGTGTATTTATGCTCAAAAATTCAGGTTGGCGTTTAATAAAATAAATTAAGACATGATTTCTTGGTTTTGGAGAAATCGTTTGACGGCAAACAGACTTAAAGTCTTCAAACTTTTCCCTATTTTTTTTTTTAATTAGTATTCTTTGCAAATGGATCATTCTCAAATTTGATTGATTTAATTTAAAGAGATAAATTTTCTTAATTTTGAAGAAATTGTTTCACGGCAAACAGACATAAGGTCGTCAAACTTTTCACGATTTTTTTTTAATTTTTTCGATTTTTATTCTTTGGAAATGGATTATACTCAAAGAGAGATTGGATTGATTTTAGAAGTAAGTTTACTTATTATAATATTGAAAAGATAAAAGAAATGAACATCGCTATTTCTGAAACTAAACTTAGATACTTTAAAAAACTACTGAATACTAAATTCGGTTCCAAAAATCTCTCCAAACAAACGAAACAGAACAAATTTTGAATAAAAATTATTTTCTGGCCAATTTTTACTAAAAATTCAATAAATATGTCATCTTTTATGATAAAAAGACAAAGTTATACAGAAATCGCATCTACATATCATGACCAATAATTTAAAATAGCTAACTTTTTAGGTGTGAAAGACTTTTTCAGAAAAAAAAATAGTGATATTTGTAGAAAAAGTAACCAAAATGTTATGTTTTTTGGCCTTTCGGGCACACATTTTCGGCTGTAGTTTTTTATGATTGGGGACATTATGGGAAGGTCTATTCTGCTTTTAAGGAAAAAAAAGTTTCGAAAAAATTCGAATTAGTACAGATTTTATGACACCATATGTGAAATCGCTTTTTGAAAAAGGTCTTTTTTCACTAAAATAGTCAAAAAAAAACAAGCTATAACAAGATAATAAAATATACGAATTTTGAATGCTGAAACATTGCCCTAACATAAAATATAAGTCTCATCCCTGGAGATTTTTCATCGTCGACTAGTGTTATCATGCTCAACAATTTAGAAAGTTGTTTATAAACTAACCATTAAAATATGTTTATAACATTACTATATTCTGTAAGCGTAAGTGTACTAGACTATTATTCCTGAGGTTTAGGGTTCGAATCGAACGAAAAGCATGGTCCTGTACTTTCCACTTTTCCTATTCCCCTAATTTTTCCTGTCTATTCTATATCCTTATCACTTACTCCCATTATCGGTATCATAACGGGCCTAAATCCCAACTACCACCCTAGCCTACCTATCTGCCATATTCTGTAGAGGGCGCTATACTCAATTTGATGTAACATCAAGAATCCTACGACTAGACAATCAAGACGCTTCCCACGAAAACTCATGTGTCATATTATTATAAGCTGTTTAAAAGTTTGGATAGACCGAACTACCCTGCTTAAATCAATGCCCAGCTCTTTGCTTGACGTTGTCGTGAAATAAAATTTCTGACTTATTAACCAACCCTCGTGTTATGCCTGCCTTAGCTATTGTCCTGCCGGAGCAGTGCATTTGTTTTTGTAACAACTTAACATGAAATTAAAAAATAGCAAAATAATAAAATAACAACAATAATAGCACGCGTTTGCTTAGAAGAGAGAGTGAGAAGTGGGCGCTCCTCAACCCACTCCCGATGACTGACTGCTGTCAGTTGTTGCTTTCTGCACTCTGCTCTGCTCTCTCCGAGTCTTAACTGCCTGCCGCCTTGTTGCTGCTTTCTTTTTGTGCATGTCTTCATGCTGCTGCTGCTCGTCATCGCCAGCGCCAACGTCGTTTGCTCTGTTTGCACGCTCATTTGTTTGCATGTTTGAACTTTCTCCTGTTTCGTTTGCATGCGCAAATATTCCTGCACGCTGCGCTGCTGCTGCTGCAGCTCAGCTGACTGCAACTGAAGCTATGCTCTAAGTGTTGGGTAACGTAAGCCAAAGCTACAGCAGCTCAACAATTTTTGCGCAATTTGCTAGGACCGATGTTGTTGTTGTAATTGTTGTAACAACTTTGTAGTTTTTTTTTCGTTTGATGCAGGGGCGTGTCTGGACGACTTGTCGCCAGAGAGTGTACAGAGTGTGTGAGAAAGAGTTGCAACGGCTAGTGGAATCGAACAAATATGTTTACATTTAGCACATGTGCAATTATTTGATTAAAACTGTAAAAAGCACACAAAATCAGGCAAAAGTTTACCAACACTTTAACACACACACAGATACACACACAAACAACAACAGCATGTAGCATAAAGCAGGCGCTTAAAGCGGAGCAAGCTCATCACATTTTGTGTTGTGAAGCTGGGCGTGCAAATAGACAGACTAGGCGGGTAGGGGCGCATGGACCCACACAAACACAGAGACACACATATGCAGAGCAAACGAGCGAAGTCAACCTAATGCGAAATGAAAACAAATTAAAATCAAACTTTCGAATTACTTCGAGTCTCGCATTTCAATGTAAATTAAAGCGACAACAACAACAGCTGAACATTGGCAAACACTTTGGCAACCTTTTGGGCATGGCGCTGCCAACTTGCATAAATTAGGGTGGCTCAATATATATGTATGCCAAAAATTGGCCAGGCGCATATTGAATGAGCATGTAGGCATCCGCTTGCTTGATTAAGTGCAGCTTACATAATGCTTGCCTAGAGTAGCCGCTTTATTGCTTTTGTTATTTATATAAATATTTTATGGCGGCAACCCTCTCGCGCACTTTGACATTTTCATATGCCAAGCAATTTGTTCTAGTGGCTGTTGTTATTATTAGTTTAGTTGTTGTCGCCCTTTGTTGTGCGCCCAAAGCGCACGCCTCACCTCAAGGCTGCTTAAGTGCGCATTGCGCGGCCCAACGCGGGGCCCGTCTATTTAATTTTCGCATTTTCCGTGGTCTCTCTACCGCTTTCTCTGCCTTGATTGACACACAAACAATTTAACTCAATGGCACTTGAGCGCAGCAGCCGCAACAGTAACTGCAAATAGCGGGTTGCCACCCTCTCTAAAAAAAAATACACTCCAAAGTAACCGCAAGCATATTTTGCCGATATTTTGTATTAATGAACAATAGAGCGCTCTATATGTAGCTCTTTGTCCGCAAAGCTTCTCTGCCACAACTCAGACTGATGTAGTGGCCACTCGGCTGTAGCTGGAACTCTGCACTGCTGATGACAACTGCCAAGTTTTGTGTTTGCCCAAGTGCTAAATGAAACTTCCTGCAGCAAATTAATGGCGACCAACTCCAGCCATGGATTGACTGACTGACCGACCACCAGCGTGGAATTTTGCATTAAAGCCAGAGTCTCCGACGCTGCATCTTTACTTCTTCAAATCAATCAACTCAAGTGCCGCTTGTTGTCGCGTCCAGCGCGGACAGTTTTGTGTGTGGTCCAAAGGAGCTATCAAAGCGCAAGGCCGCCGCCACCAACCAAATGCATTTGTTGTAAGTGGCCGTGTCTCTGAGAGAGTCGTCGAGCTGTACCAAACATAGTTCACCGCGCTTCGTGCACACAGGTGAAATTTACCACTTCAATGGCTAAAAACAACATTTGAATGCGACAGTCGGCCCAACAACACGGATGTCGCTCCCGACGTCGTCGTCGTCGTCGAACCTAATGTGTGTAAACAGCATAACCCAGCGAACTCTAACACGGGTTTTACCTGTAGCATCAGCGGAACCATCGAGAAACGGCCACGTCACAACGTACTATATACCATATATGCATATTGTAGTGGTGCAGCCCAAATCTTTGGACCTTTGTCGGAACCTTCGGAAACCTTAGACTTGCCGCTCTGTCAATATTTTGCTTATATGTATTTTTTGAACTCAACTTGCATTTGGCATTTGTAATGGAAATGATTACCTGGTCGAACAAAAAAATATAATGCCGTGTCGTGCCATATAGTGCCCTAAGGTGCTCACAACGCTGTGGTAGGTGCAGCTACTCTCAAGTGCAGCATCATAGTTTGGGACAGCTTATATAAAGTGCCACATGAGTGTTGCGGCACTGCTTTGAAGTGAGATGTCGCCAAAACTTTTTTCAAGTGTCCAGCCCAGGTTCCAAGTTCGAACGTAATGAAAGTTTTCATAATTAGTAGAGAATCTTTGAAAACTACTCCATCATATACAAAAGTACTTGGCTGTAAGTACTATGTCGTAGCTTTTAAAAACTTCTACGAGCTTGAAAGTTTGATAATAATTGATGACGAACTTGGCACCTATGAATTAACATGTCGACAGGGGAGAAATGGAAAAAGCGATAGTAGATTTGATACAAAAAAGTTAAAAATTCTTTAGATTTTTCATTTATTTAAAGGGTCCTACGACAAAAATGGGGAATATCCCGGCACATACGGAAATATCGAAGGAGATAATAAATTTGATAAAAGCATTAAAGAACTCTTCAGAGTCTTCTTCCATTTGAAAGGACCGACGAGAGGTTATACCCGGGTCTGCACTTTTTTGTCAAAAATGAGGAATGTCCTGCCACACACGAAGATTTCGAAGGCGATAATAGACTTGATAAAAGCATTAAAGAACTCTTTAGACTCCCGATGAGATGTTATGCCCGGGTCTGCACTTTTTTGTCAAAAATGAGGAATATTCTGCCACACACAGAGTTTTCGAAAGTGATTGTAGAGTTGATAAAAGCATTCAATAACTCTTTTTCTTCCATTTGAATAGCCTGACGAGAGGGTATCCCTAGGGTCTATACTTTTCCGTCGACATTCCTGGCAACCTATTAAATTGACTACCACCACCTTCTGCATTCATTGCATCTAATGAGAGTAATATCTAGAGACGTCTTTGACAGCTCCGAAAGAACTTAATTCATTCCGTAAATTGATATTTTATTTTAATACTTTCTGGAAGAACGTTTATAATATTATATGAACTCGAATGTTCAGGGAATTAAAGTTTACTAAAATACGTACAGAGTATTTTTATTTATTTCTTGCAAATAAATGTCTGCAAATTAAGCATTTTAAAACTTTTTCAAAAACAACCGGAATAAAATATTTTAAGGTTTGTTAAGAATTTGAAGGTTCGATGTCTAGTCTACACTGAGGACACGTCGAACACTTATTAAAACTTTGAATTTAAATTGATTAGATTTTAGCTCCAACTATTTTTAAAAAGGTGCTTAGGAAAAAATTTAAGCCAGCATACCATATCTTGGACAAATTTTGTGGATCTATCTACGAAAGAGTGTTTGATAAAGGTTCATAAAATTTTTTGTTTTTTTTCCCATTTTTCTTTTAACAAATGCTTCCAAGCACTATGCAGTAAAACACATTTCCGAAAATAATAGATGCCAAATACTGTTTAAGTATGCAATAATCATACTGTTATAATTTATACAGAAAAAATATAGAATTTCTTATGTTTGCCTTAGTTTTGGTTTTGGCGTATCCCAACTATTGTATTGTATTGGAAATCAAATGCATATGAAGTTATACAAAGTCCTGGTCTTCTTTATATAAAGAGTAAAACCTAAGTTAAAGAATTCATAATTCTTTTACATAAATTTATTTTTGAAGAAAGTTAAGTTTTTTTTTGTTAATTCATTTGACCTTAAAAAAATTTAATAAAAAATAAAAAAATGTTTGAAAGTTAAATTCTACGCCTTATTTTCCGTTTTACAATATAAATATAACTTCTGTATTGATTCATAATAAGATATTTTTATTTTTTTTAAGGGGCCTACTCCTTATAACGAAATTTCTATATAAAAAGGCAGAACTCTGATTCTGTGCGCATTATTATCAGGAGTCTCCAATTAGAAATGGGCCAAACTTTTTACTAGACGACCCTGCACCATTGAGTTAACTACTACACCAAAAGTTTATTTTCATTGTATATTCTTTTATTTTAAGGTTTCTATCAAAATCTTTTAGCAATTTTACAAAAGAACATCCATTAAACAATCCTGTAAGTTGATATTATGAGCGCCTAAATCAGGCTGGTGAAAAACTTACTCAATGATGAACTACTGAAAAAATTTAAAAATAAAATCTTTTAAAAATTTAATTCCTAACTACAAAATTAATATAATATTATTAATATTCATTCATGTATACAGATGGCTCCAGCTGCACGCTGGATTGGCCATAATATCCTGTGATAAATGTCATATACAAAAATAAACACAATATTTAAATAAAATGAAAAGGATTTCTCAAAAATAATCGTATTAATCGATTCCTATTAGTTTTTCTGAATATTTAGTTTACAAAATTTATAATTGTAGCTTCCAATTTTTTAACAACAAAATTTTGTATGTGGTTTGAAACCAATTACCTTGTTGCAAGTAAAATTAAATTGAATTGACAAAAGTCGTTGAAAAGTGCTCGTAATGTAAAACTAAAATAATTTTATAAATATTCTCCGATATTATTAGATTCTATTTATGATAATTATATTTATTTTTTATAATTTGTATTCTGTATCAACCCAAAAAAATAGAAACACAAGACAAAAGAATTTTTGGCATACCTTCACGTGCACAAATATTTTAGTTTAAAGATGTTTAATAATAAGGAAATACATGACAAATAACCATACAATAATTTTTAAGGCCAACACATTTGCATGAAAAATTCCATAATGCTGGCAAATAAGAAAAATAAAATAATCTTTAAAAATTAAAACTACTTGTTGGTAATTTATATATAATTTATTTAAAAATAACCTTTGCAAACGGTTATACACATATACGAGTACTTCGCCTTGAAGAATACCCAACAAAGTATAAAATTATGTTAAAAGCCGCTCCTGAGGCCTTTACAAATTTACATCCAACAAATAAACAACAACAAAAGATGAAAATTCATAAACAAAACTGTAATTGAACTCTTTGAAACTAATTCCTCTCAAACTTTGATTTAACAAAGTTCTGCTATGAAACAAGCTGCCGAACACCAACCCCCGCACCGAAAAATCGTTATAATAAATAGAACAGATATTTACTTTTAAAACAGAGACTGGTCAGCGGAAATTTTAGTTACCAATCAGCAGAACTTAATGCCATTTTTTTTATGATTACATTATTTAAATGAGATATATTTTGTTTCCTGAACAAAACTAAAAAATAAATTTTTTGATGCGGTCCTGATTATTTTGCAGCCCTTGAAGGTCACGCGTTTTTGTCCAGTTTATTCTTGCATTTTATCGACAGTGAATAGGCTTGCTTTTATTATTTATTTATTTATACATATAAAGCTAGCTTATATTTAAAAATAAAAGCTAACAATATCAAGAAACTAGCCGTGGCTACCACGGACCTTATCTAATTGCTTTTATTAATTCTGGGGACTTAATTCAATTTGTTACCAGAATTTATTATCTGCAATAAATAATAATCACAGTATCGGTCTAAATTTTCGACCGAACCGATAAAATTTTGCCTTTAAACTAAAATTCAAATGTTTCATAGACTTTTTAAAAATACATTTCTCATAAGAACTGGACATAAAAATGAACACACAAAAAACTCTTGTACTATTTTTCTCAAAGAGACGCTAAGAAAATTATAATACTGGTCTACCTTTACATTAAGTTAAAAAATAATGAGGAGTTATTCTCGATAAAAGAAAAATATCTAGAGCTCGTATTAGTTAGAGTTAACCGTGCACTGAATTTCACAAAACGAAATCTAGTAAATTTTATTCGTTTTCACTTTTGTGTGCTCCCAATTCACATTTCTTGTTGTCGATACATTTTTTACTCTTTTCTAAAAGCTCTCAAATACTTTTCCATTATTGTATAAAGTTTGCATTGATAAAAATGGTGTACGTAAAGTCGGGCGCGGACGACTTTGGGATACCCTGCACCACACGTTTGCAATAAAGTCCAGTATATTGCTTAAAAACATCTAAGACATTAAATTGCCAAATTAGGTTACTTCATAAAAAACCAAAAATAGAAGAATTTTTAAGCAAGAATTTATTTTTTGACCGATCGTTCATATGGAAGGTATATGATATAGTCAACCGATTTTGATAAAATTTGCGCAGTGCTTTGGTACCTCAAAAAACTCTGAATACCAAATTTGTTTCAAATATCTTTACAAACATACGAAACACATCGAATTTTTAAGCAAACATTTTTTTTGACCGATCGTTCATATGGAAGCTATATGATATAGTCAACCGATTTAAATTAAATTTAGTATAGTGCTATAAAATCTTACGAATATCAAATTTGGTCCCAATGTATTCACATACAAACGAAACTCAACAAATTTAGTTAAAAATCGATTTTTTGGAAGATCGGCCTTATGGAAGCTATTTAGTCAACTGATTGTGTTCAAATTTGGTACAATGCTTAAATATTTTAAAAAACTTTTAAATGCGTAATCTGGTTCCGATATCTTTATTATAAAACGAAATATAACGAATTTTGTATACAAAAATTTATTTTGGCCGATCGGTCCTATGGAAATTTGGTTACGATATCTTCCTAAACAAACGAATTATTGATCTAAAACTTTTGTTTTTTTTTCGAGGTCGTCTGAATCGCCCCTATGGGAGCTATATAATTTATCTCCGATATAAAAAAAAATAAAATAAACTTGTCTCCTATGGAATAATATGGGATCTAATGTGAACGTTTGGTTACTCTAGCTCTTGCCATCTCTGAGATCTAGGCGTTCGAACGGACAGACGGACGGACGGACAGACGGACATGGGTATATCGACTTCTCTATTCACCCTGATCATATTTTAGGTAACTTTGGGGTGTCTCCGATGACTCCTTTTATATGTTACATACATTTTCGGCTTGCACAAACTTAATATACCTTTTGTACGGTACAGGGTATAAAAATATTGCTAGACCTTGATTATTCTGTCTTTTAAAACATTCAATACAATGGTATTATGATTATCAACAATATTTATTAAAACTAACCACTATATAGGTTAGGTTAGGTTACACTGGCTGGCCACACAACGGAGTGCAGCCTAGCAGAGACCTTTTGGTCCTTAGCTTTGCCAGAACCACTATATAGATATGTAGTTATTTTTGTTCAAAATGCCATCACTGGGATGTCTATCATTTATCGATATCCCAATACTTTTTGAGTTGAGCCAGGAAAAAAATGTTCCTGGCTTAAATAAAACTAAGAATTTTTTAAATATTTCAGTTATGAATTTTTTTTTTAGTACAAATCACATAAAATAAAAATATTATATTGTTCCGTGTTTTTATTCCAGGCATAATAAGAAAATAAAACGTATATAATTATTTAAAACAACTTTTCCAGCGACTTTTTAAAAGGGTTCGTACGGGCTGACAAGTTAATAAAAAAATTTAATATTCTATGGCATCATCTAATAGTGAAAAATACCCCCCAAGACTGGATTCGCTTCTGGGTATTTTTGACTCACACTTATCTTAAAAGTTGGCATACGTTTAAGTTTGGCGCGGACAACATTTTTATAATCTGTACCACTCTTCTCAAAGCAATTATTTTAGGTATATTGCTTTACATAGAACTAGAAAGACATATAATGGCTAAAGTTAGTTAGGTTTTATTCATAAGTTAACAAATAAAAAACAGAGAGTTTTGTAGCAAAAACGTTTTTGTGACCGATTTTGATCATATTTGGTAGGGAATTTTTAGACTATAAAAAACTTTCGATTGCCAAATTAGGCCATGATATTTTTAAAAATAAATTATACATATAAAACTTTTGAATTTTTTTGGAGATCTTTCAAAATATATAATTTCGATACCAAAAAATAAATAAAATAAACTTTTCTCCCTTAGAATAATTTGTTTGGTTGCTCTAGCTCTTACCATCTTTGAGATCTTGGCCTTCAGAGGGACAGACGGATCTCTTAATTTATTTTAAAATATTTTGTTTGTTTAAATAAATTACATTTAATCTTGTAGTAAAAAATGTAAAAGGGTGGGCTGTGTGTTTTGGTAGAAGGTTCTATGTTACTCTTATCAATTTTTCATTATTTATTACTAATTATAAGATTTATGCCAAATTTAATTTTTTAAACTAACTAAAAAAGCTTATTTCAAGCTACTGTGCACTAAATGCAGTTATATATTGTTCAGATACAAAACTTAAGCCTACTATATCTTATTAAAGATATCTGAAGAGCTTTATTTATAGACCCAATAAACTTTGCGCTTTTATCGTTTATCATGATTACAAATTGCAGTCAACTTTTTAGCGCTTATCTAACTGCTTTGATTTCATGATAATAAAAAAAAAAACTCGCAAGATACTTTTTATCTTTATGTGATGATTTGAAAATAGCTTTCGTTAGCATATTGCCAATTGTAGCACACAAGAAAAAAAAGTATTCAATATTTGCTAAAAAGTACAAAAAGATACATCGCAAATAATTGAAAATCATCGTTATATGGTTCACTTGATTAACACCTGGATGGATAGTGCTTAGTATAAAAGTTGACAGATAAGTGAGAAGCTGTGGCAAGTCTTACTTCATTGCGCTGCAGCTGTATGCGTGTGTGTGTGCGTGTGAGTATCTGTGTATAGGCATTTGCATCTGTATCAGATTATGAGCAGCAAACATTTTCGGCCATGTTTGTTTACTTTGCTCCGCCTCGTCGGCTATAATGTCTGCGTGTGTGAGTATCTGTGTGTGTGTGCGTGTGCCATCTGCATCTGTGTGTATCTCAGTTGGTTGCTTCGTAGTCTCTCTTGCGCATGTCTTGTGCGCGGGCTGTTTGAGCAGTTTACCTTAAGCAGTTGAGTGTTAAAACGCAAATTATTGAAGCACACCTCGCAAGCGCCATTTTTCGCTGGCTTAGCTTGGATTTTGGTTATAAGCAAAATGACCAAAAATCAATTTTTGTCTGCTAGATACGTGTCCATAGATTTGGATTAATATATCTTAAAGTATGTAAAGTTTGTTAGCAATCTGCTAACATTTTCCATATTTCACAATAATGCCGCTTCTTAAAGTTCTTTAGCTGCAGTTTAAAACGCGTAAACATTGACGCCGCCTGCTTGAAAAGTTGTCCTTGGGTTTGAGGCGGCACCAGGATCCTAATTACATTTTACTAGATAAATTGTAAAGTTTTTCTGTGCGCTGCCGCTTTTGCTGCACAGCTTCTTCTAGCATTTATATTTTGTTTGAGTTCTTTGCGTCTTCGTCGTTGTCTGACGTCCGACGTCCTTTGCGCTGCCAAAGTAAACAGCAGCACCGACAGATACCAAGAGCAGCAGCAACAACTTTTAGGGGTAGCAGGACGAGGGTTGGTATTGCACCAGCTGGGCGTGCGGGTTTCAAAAAATCTATGTGCAACACCCTGTATATGCCGTACGTGCAACGCTTGTAAGCATATTTCCGGCAACGGATGTCTGCAGCAAGAGAGCAGCAAATGTTGGCTCCGGCCAAACGACGCGCGCTGCAGCCCCACGTTGGGCGCCCGCCAGTACGCATGGCCTGCTCTACCCATCGTCATCAACTTGGCCAGATAGAAAGTCAGTCAGTGCTGGTTACACATTTTCAAAAGTGCTTGGGCACTATACAGAGCAAGAGAGCTCTACCATTAGCATTAGTTCGAGTTGTCGATGGTTGGGCGGCAGTTGGAGGAGGCGTTGGTGTTGGCGCTGGCGTTGCCGTTGCATGGACAGCCTGGCGCTATGTGTTGCACTTCAACTTAGCATGCGTGTGTATGCGAGTGTGTATAGTTTAGGGCAAATATTTGCATCTGGAATATTTGCGCGCTCCATCATAATTCAAACACAGATGCGCTGTTTGCGGAAGAGCAATCATTTTGACATGCAACTCGCTTCAAAACTGAATTAAGTGGCATTCAGTGTCAGTCACGAAGTGCACGGTGGCCCCAAACTGCCGTCTGATTGGCAGTGATTGACTGCAAGTGCTTACAATGGCAATTAATTTTTAAAGCATTTGCAAAGTGTATTGCAATAAAAAGATTTGTAATGTAATACGCTGGCGCCATCTATTAGCAGCTTTTGTGTTATGATTTAAATTTTAACAGTTTAGTTATGTTAAAGTACTTTGACTAAGCTGTTAAGTTAGCTTTTAACAGCTGTTAAGCGGGCTTTAACAGAACTGACTAATATTTATTGTTCATGAAAGTTATAAATTAAAAATTGGGCAAAATTTTGACTAGTTGATCACTTAAAAAATAAAAAAACAAATATGGCGGCTCTGTTAAACTTATCCTTAAATAAATATGGCGAATATGCGTATAAAAATTCGAATATCATTTAGCTCTACTAAGGAAGATTTGTTTATTTAAGCGGAATCTTAAAATTAAAATCAGTGGATTGAACGAATTCTTTGTTAGCGAAGTATTTTTGAAAAATTGAATTCATATAGCACAAGGAACGTAAAAGTTCTTGAATTATTTGAGAACTTTTTGACTCAAAATAATATATTTTTTTGTATCCTATTTTAAAAGATAAATATTTTAAAACTAGTCATGATATTCCGGCTCATTACTTCACCTTACTTCACCTTACCTTCTACAGTGTCGGGGAAAAATGATTAAAAAATTATACGTAACTATGAGATTATATAATACAACGATTTGGCTTATATAAGCAATTTACAGTGAAGCCTCTTAACATGTTACATTAAATATTTATTTGATAGTGTCGGAGGTAAAAATTTAGTTTTATAAAATCAGACTTATTTTCTTAAAAGAGAAGTGGGTAAAGGTTGGTTTCGTTTTGGCTTAAATAATGTTTATTGAATGTAAAATAGTTAGTTATAAGAACAAACTAAACACCCATCGAGAATAATATGTTCACTTGAATTTCTATAATGATCTTTTTAAGAATTTAATACTCTAATACATTTTCGAAATTAACTATAAATTACATTATTAGCCATTAATCTTTACACAAAATTGTCTAACTTTATAAATATTTGTTTTAAGAAACAACTTTTTATTATATCTTGGCAAGCTCAAAATTCATTTAAAAATTAACGTCCTTAAATGCTAAGCCGCTGTTAATACGAACAGCTTAAATAACATAAGCACTGCTTTAAAGCAGTTCAACTCTTTTATGTGTAACTGCGCCATCTAGCCTACAACGTGCGCACCAACGCTACTTAAGCGCCATCTACCATCTTGCCAGCATCAGCTGTTTAATTATTATTTTTAGCGTTTGCTTGTACACACTGTCTTTGCAGGTTATGTTTATATTTTCGTAATCCCGGCATATTGACTTGTTGTGCAGCAATATTTAATAAAATTTGTTTGAAATGTTAAAAATATCCTGCCTATATCAATTATCACGCAATCTGCATTGTTGTCTGCATATAAACAGCTGGCAAAGACACGCGCTTGCTGCAGCAAGCTTACGACAATTGCATTTGGGTGCTGCACGTTTGAAGCGCAGAAAAACAGCCGAAGAAAAGGTAAGCAACTGTGCACCATAAACGCCAAGGACATGCTGACTAATGTTCTAGAAATCCCCCAGAATTATTGAGTACTCGCCAAAGAAACTACAGCACACAAATGTAGCAGATATCTGGCGGCACATGACGGTGGCAGATCTCGCCCTGACGCTTAATAGGCCATTGGGTAAGTTTAGCTTGCTTACACAACAAAGTTTTGAGTAACATGATAATAATTTCAGATGATGTGCAGGAGGCCATGCTGTATGTCAAAGGTGCTGACAACATTGAACCAGTCGCTCGCCTGGATGACATGAAAATTATTCAAGAGATAGCCAAAAAATTAGGCTTTAAAACGCGCATAGTTGCTGCACCCGACAATAGTGTACAGGATGAGCATAAGGAACGTGATATTGAGCCCAGACCTCCCGCCAAACCGGAACAACTAAAGCCGCGTCCACCTGTTGTTACGGTCATGGGCCATGTGGATCATGGCAAGACTACGCTGTTGGATTCACTGCGTGGCGCTGATGTGGCTGCTGGTGAGGCAGGAGGCATAACACAACATATAGGCGCCTTTACGGTTACCCTAGAAAATGGCGAGCAAGTTACATTTTTGGATACGCCCGGACATGCGGCTTTTAGTGCCATGCGTGCGAGAGGCGCTGTGGCTACAGATATCATTGTTTTGGTTGTTGCAGCCGAAGATGGCGTAATGGCACAAACGCAGGAAGTTATACAACTAGCCAAAGAGACAGAAGTTCCTATAATTGTGGCTCTAAACAAAATTGATAAGCCCGAGGCGAATATTGTAAGTTCAGCAAAATCGTTAAGTACAGATTGCTCTAAGTTACAATCTTTGTTGAAAGTAAGGCTGCCTTAATATCTCTTGAGATTTGGAGAAAAATTGCAAAGAATAAGCTAAATGTGATCGATGATTGAAATTCACTAACCAAAATTTTGAACCAATGATTGTATCCTAAACGCTAAACTTTATCCAAACTCCCATCCTAACAATTATAAACTCTTTATGTGTTTCCAGGAAAAAAGCAAGCAGCAATTGGCTCAAATGGGTCTTGCTCTGGAAGAGCATGGCGGTGATGTACAAGTTATACCCATCTCCGCGCTGAAGGGCACCAATTTGCAGCTTTTAGCCGAAGCCGTCAGCACGCAAGCCACGCTAATGGGCCTGAAGGCAGATTACACGGGCTTGGTAGAAGGCATTGTTGTAGAATCCAAAACAGATCCGCGTCGCGGCAAGCTCTCTACCGCCATAGTCTCTCGAGGTACTTTGCGCAAGGGCGCAGTACTCGTTAGTGGACTAGCGCATGCCAAAGTGCGCGGACTTTTTGATCACAATGGACAGCCCTTAGTTGAGGCAGCACCTGGCACGCCGGTTGAAATTTTGGGCTGGCGTGAGTTGCCGCTAGCTGGTGAGCAAATACTTGAAGTGGAGACGGAGGTAAGCTTAATATTAAACCACAGCTTTTGAAGAGAGTGCTTTAAATTCTAATGGCTTTGCAGAAAAAGGCGCACGCTGTGCTTAAATATCGTGAACACGAAGTGCAACGTGAAAAAGTGCAGTCCAGCGGCGAGGACATACGCAAAAAGGAAGACGAGCATCAGGCCAAGTATCGTGCTGAGCGTGAGGCACGACGTTTGGCTGGACGTTTTCGTATGCGCTATGGACAGCGTGAAAAACAGTTTGCCGATGATGATGGCTTGCCACGCGTGAGCGTTATAGTTAAGGGCGATGTGCATGGCTCTGTAGAGGCTATATTGGATGTGCTGGAAACGTACAACAGCAACGATCGCTGTCGTTTGGATATTGTGCACTATGGCGTAGGCAATGTGAACGAAGGCGATCTGGAGCTGGCCAAGGCCTTCAATGCCATAGTATATGCTTTTTCTGTGGATACGCCAGCTAAAGCAGCTGTCAAAGATGTTACTATTAAAAGCTTTAATGTCATTTATCGACTAATAGATGATCTCAAAGAGCAGCTGAGCAGCAAACTGCCACCAGTAGAGGTAGAGGAGCAGCTGGGTGAAGCCAATGTGCTGCAGCAGTTCTTTATAAACGAAGGTCGCAAGGAGGTGCCTGTGGCAGGTTGCCGCTGCACGAAGGGCGTGCTTAAAAAGGCACAAAAGTTCAAGCTGCTTAGAGAAGGTGAAGTTATCTATGAAGGCGAACTGGAGTCTATGCGACATCTTAAAAGCGAAGTAGATACTATTAAAAAGGATGTGGAATGCGGTCTGCGCTTTAAAGACACAAAAGTTATACCTCAAGCTGGTGATACTATGATCTGCTATACAACGCACATGAAGTCACAACAAACCGATTGGGATCCAGGTTTCTAAGACTGCACTTGACAAATGTGCAGCTAAAGCTGTTTGCCGCTTAGCTTGTTATCGACTTTGAATTATGTATAATAATTATATCTATAGTTTGTATTATATATACATTGTATATAAAACGAATCCACTATGAACCACTTCCTGTTGATCTCGCATACTTGCAGCGTACGCGTAGCCACCCTTCACCCACATGTGGCACACAGGCTTAGGATAACACACAAAACGACGAACGAGCGGAACTCAGGCTGATAAGCGATGTTTAGTTTCGTTTCAGTTTGCTGTGGCGCCCCTGGCTGCTTAGGGCTGACTAGAGCGGACTTTAGTTTTGACTCGAGCCTGTGACGGAAGCTGCGTAAACGCTGCGCTACAATAAAGAACCCCGGCGACCCCGCTGCTCAACGCATAAATGGGTCAAAGCAATGCTAATTGGAGTTCACCCACACCAAGTCAAGCAAAGCGAAACTAGCCGCGATTTCTTCTTGTACATATGTATGTGCCATGTATTATATGGTATATAGAGTAGTGCGACAGAGCGCCTTTCTGATAAACAGTTTCCGTTTCAAAGGCAATTAGCATACAGCATTTTATAGTTATGAATGAATGAATGCTTTTATTTAAAACAAGCACATAGAGTATATATATTTCAAATGTGTTACATATAATCCACAATTTGCCTTGAATTTTTGCAAAAGTTTTATACATTTTGCTGTAGCCTTAGTAGCTTAAATTGACTTTCTCTGAGCGATAAATTGAAACTTATTTTTAGCGCCTTTTATATAACACCATTTTCTTTTTGTTTCTGCTTATCAGCGAGAAGTTTATGAAATTGAATTTTGTTTGCGGCTTAGAAATATTCGGCAGTGATAACAGCCTAAGAACTACTTCCTTCTGGCAACCAAAGCTGCTGCCAGCGGAAGCAAAGTCCCTTAAAATGTGATTAAAACAAAAAAAGAAACCAAGCACATTTTGGTTCTTTTTTTTTAATTTAAGCGTAGAAATGCGGAAATAACACTTGTGTCTGGGAAATGTTAGCTCTATATATATATATATATAACGTCTGATATGCATAGTATAATGTCTGTTATGAATGAACTGCTGCATTTAAATGTAAGCAATACCCAATTGGTGATTCGATATGCTCCACAATGCTGGGACTCTGCTGCATTTTGAATGAATGCCAGTCAGTGCATGTGATCTGCACTATAATAAATGTTTATTAGTCTGCCATTATAATTAAAATCAAAGTCAACATGTGTTGGGATAATTATGAGGAAAATTCTAAAGGCAAATCCTAAGCGAACTGCAGTCAAAGGACCCACTGACAAGTCAATGTTGTCGACATGTGTCTGACAGCGTTCAAGACATCTCACATGTGACAGTAAATCGTTAAACAGTAAATCACTTGTTGGCGGTCTCTTAAGCCATCAACACTCACACAGATACAATGATACGCGCTTAAAGATACATTTACACACACACAGATACATTGAAGTGACGCTGCAACGTGCAGGGAATGCAAAAGCAAGCGCGATCTCTTGAAGATCACTTGCAAAGTTCATCGAGTGCTGCGCTAAGAGCGACTTGCAAAGGGAAACACAAAGTCACGTTCACAAAGAAGTGGTGACGTTTTAATACACTACTCTTAAGATGGTCCTAAGTTGTAAACCAGATGGCCACTTTATGAGAGAGCACTTTGTATAAAGAAAACGATTTTAAAAAGGTTTGAAATAAAAATTAAGGACACACTTTACTCTTTTGCCAACAAACCTTACGACTCTAATAAATGGATTGTGAGAATAAATATTCTGTGTTAAAGATTTTGCCGATATTCAAAAGTTGTATTTTAAACTTTAATTTCAACCATTTTATGCAGTTGTTGTGTAAAAAGATATATTAATCTAAATTTGAATTCACCAAGAAGTAAATTATTGATTTTGAATAATGATTGATTTTTCAACAGATTTTATTTCAAGAAAATATTTTTAATTTATGAAATCTTTTCGAATGTTTGAAATTCTTGAATGAAGCCTAAAAAATTTTACTTTGAGAACCAAACGTAATCATTTAAATTTTTATTTAATTTTAAAGTTGAACGGGTTTCTTTGAAATGCGACCGGGAATGTCCCTAAGAATGATAATAATAAAAACTGAAACTTTTAAATTTAGATAATGAATTATTTCTTATTTATTTCAATATTGGAATATTTATTATTATCGGTTGATCTCCATTAAAATTATATATAAAATAAAAATTATTCAATAATTTTTGACCATGATTTCAAACTTTTGAATTTAATGTCATGCAATTTGTAGCTTGGCACATGTTGCAGTTTTTTAATTTTAATGTTGTTATACATCATATTAAAAATAAAATTTAATTTAAGGATTGCAATTTTTTATTCCAATTTTTGAAACCTTGAAAACAGAACAAATTATCTATACATTTAACAAGCCTTTTTTAACTTATGATTCTAAGCCTTCACTTAGTCATAGAAACTAAAAATCTTTAGTTAAAAAAATTAAAAATGTTTTTTTAATTTGCTAATTGATTTAATTAATATTTTCAAGTAAAAGAAACAGCATAAAAAAAATATACAAATCTACTAATACAATATATCGGAATTTTTTTATTCAAAATATGTTTTTCACCATTTTTTAAGTCTGCTTTTCAGATCTTTTGAAATATTTAAACTGAAGTGTTTTTATTTTTAATATGCATTATTTTTTAATTAACCATATATTTTTTTTTTAACTATTGCTTTTAAAGCAATAAGGATGAAATTTTAATTATGATATATTATTTTTCTGTATATTTTTTGAGTATATAATTAAGATTCAAAAAAATTAAATTAAAAATTTAAAAAACCCCCGAACTTAAGTAATTTTCATTTAAAAAGTAAAAAATAATAAAAGAAACTTAATGTTAAAGTAAATAAGAATCTATTAATAATTCTAAAAAAATACGTCGCGTTGGGGGACACGCGAGGGCAGACGTCGTTGACGGTCGTATCTTACATGCAAATTTTTATACCCTGTACCGTATGGTCCAAGGGTATATTAAGTTTGTGCAAGCCGAAAATGTATGTAACATATAGAAGGAGACGTCGGAGACACCCCAAAGTTACCTAATATATGATCAGGGTGAATAGAGAAGTCGATATACCCATGTCCGTCTGTCCGTCTGTCCGTCCGTGTGAACGCCTAGATCTCAGAGATGGTAAGAGCTAGAGTTACCAAACTTTCACATTAGATCCCATATTATTCCATAGGAGGCAAGTTTATTTTATTTTTTTGATATCGGGGATAAATTATATAGCTCCCATGGGGGTGTTTGAGACGACCTCGACAAAAAAAAAGCGTTTTAGATGAATAATTTATTTGTTTATGAAGATATCGTAAATATCGAAATTTGGTATTCGAAAGTTTTTTATAGTTCCCAATCACTGTACCAAATTTGATCGAAATCGGTTGACTATATCATATAGCTCCCATAGGACCGATCGGCCAAAATAACTTTTTTAAAGAAAAATTCGCTATATTTCGTTGTTTAATAAAGATATCCTAACCAGATTTGGCGTTTGGAAATTTTTTAGAACATTTAAGCAATGTGCCAAATTTGAACAAAATCGGTTGACTATATCATAGAGCTCCCATAGGTCCGATCTTCCAAAAAATCGATTTTTTAACAAAATTTGCTGTGTTTCGTTTGTTTGTTAAGATATTGGGACCAAATTTGACATTCGTGAGTGTTTTATAGTTCCTAAGCACTGTACCAAATTTAATCCAAATCGTTTGACTAGATCATATAGCTCCCATAGGACCAATCGGTCCAAAAACACGTTTTTTATACAAAATTCGATGTGTTTTGTTTGTTTGTAAAGATATTTGAAATAAATTTGGCATTCATATCTGTTTTAAGGTATTTAAGCACTGTGTCAAATTTTATTGAAATCGGCTGACTATATCATATAGCTCCCATAGGAACGATCGGTCAAAAAAAAATGTTTGCTTAAAAATTCTTCTGTATTTGGTTTTTTGTGAAGAAATCGGACTTTATTACAAGCTAGTGGTACAGGGTATCCTAAAGTCGTCCGCGCCCGACTTTACGTCCGCCATTTTTGAAGTAATTCTATGAAAGTTTTTGAAGTATTTTCTTAATTTTGTCTTTAAGTTCATCTTTGTTGCTTAATTGGACTATTTGAATTTAAATTGTTAGTTTAGGAGCGGTCCCCCAACGCGACGTTTTTTTTTAGAATTATTAATAGATTCTTATTTACTTTAACATTAAGTTTCTTTTATTATTTTTTACTTTTTAAATGAAAATTACTTAAGTTCGGGGGTTTTTTAAATTTTTAATTTAATTTTTTATTTCATACTTTTTATAGGTAGGTTAGGTTAAGTTAGACTTTAGTATATTATAATATACTTACTATAATTTAGATTCTTGTTAAGGTATAGATTACATTTAAAGTCAAGCTCGTTTGCTTTTTTTTTACGCATTCTCCCCACTTTCATTCCCCACAACTTTTAAACGGCTCAACCGATTTTCATCAAGCATGTCTAGGAACACTCGCACATATTTCACCTTTAATACAAAAAAACTAAATTGAAATCACTGCATGTGTTCGGGAGTTATGATGCCACAGACAGCCAGACAGACAGACAGACAAATTTTAAGCCAATCGGACAAAGTTGATGTTTTTAACATCAAATGGCCATAACTTCTAAACGAGAAGCGATAGAGCAAAAATAGCCTCTGATTCGAATCAGTGGCGTCGTCAGCTACAATAGGACCAAATTTTAAGCAAATCGGACAAAGTTGATATTTTTCTCCCCACTTTCACTCCCCACAACTTTTAAACGGCTCAACCGATTTTTATCAAACATGTCTAACAACACTCGCACATAAGTCATCTTTAATACAAAAAAAACTAAATTGAAATCACTGCATGCGTTCGGGAGCTACGATGCCATAGACAGACAGACAAACAGACAAACAGACAGACAGACACGTCAAACTTATAACACCCCTCTTTTTGCGTCGGGGGTTAAAAATAACAAATTTGAGAAGTTCGTAAGATAATTAACTTTATATTTTATTTTTTTTTAACGTATTGTTTTAAAAGCGGTAAAGCTAAAATTTCAATTTTGATGTATTTTTTTTGAGTATATAATAAAGATTTCAAAAATGAAAAAATTGGGTACTTCCTAAAAGTGTACCAGCTGATATACCCTCATTAGGTAAACTAACGCAGACAACCGCATACAAACCATTTAAATGACCTTACCACTGTCACTAAGATCGTTGAGGATTCAATTCCTGACAACCTTCAAGAGCCATACTTTGTTATTTCAGTTGTCATTTTTGAAATCTTTAAAACTCCCTAAAACAAAACATTCCCTTCAACTGGACGGCATCGAAAACACATAAATTCAGAAGGTGCTATCTCGTAAATGAATACAAGTTTCAATGACAAGACGTTCATGTAATAATATGTACCAAGTATCAAAATTTGATACGCCTTGGCTCGCACTTTCTTCATAGAAACTAATCCAAACTAAATACAATTTGAAAAGCCAAAAAACCTGGAGAGCTTTCTACAAAGCATCTATCCGAACAAACGGTTAAAAAAGCAATAATTCATAATATAAGGATTTCGCATTTGTGCCTAAATTAGGCTTCAGTAGAACAATTATAAGACAGAATACCTCATAGTGTGCTACAATTCGGCATCAGTCTAGAATATTTTCAGCGTAATCAGAGCTGTTTCTCCAATCGATTTCGTACAAATGACATCTTTGATTCCCACACTGATTCTTCCGCTAAAACTCGGAAATGACTCAGACTAGTATTTTCTTCCAGAAAATGTAAAAGCTCAACTCTGGTCGGAACTACAAATTACGAAGATTTCATAAACTATGATACTTAATCTGCCTACTCCAATCTAACAGGGTTGACAAGGTTAATACTGCAGATTTAAAAATATAAATCCTAAACCTGTACAAAGTTTCCACTTAATTTAAATTGATCTCGGATTCTTGTTTATCGGGCTCATATGAGTCAATATACCGTACGTTGTGGTTCTTAGTTGTTTATTATTGAAACAAAGTATGGCTGGCGTTTATAAGATATGGAGTTTAAAATGAATAATTTTTTGGAAATAATAGACCAACTTCACAGCTAATATTCCGTAAGTTTTACGTGTTAGTCCGTAAGCATAGAAAGATATGTTTTTTTGTAAATATGACATAAAGAATTGAAGGTCTGTCATATATGCTGCAGTTACGTACATAAAACAAATCCAATATCTGACCTAGATTCCTTCTGATGATCCTCTGAAAACAAATTTTTCCGATCTCTCGATCAGCAATCGAAACTGTTGAGCTTCCCGAAGATTTCTAGACGGATGCAGCTAAAAATATTAAGCTGTGAATCGTGGAAGATTGGAAGTTTAAGAATACACTAGTTTACAATTTTTAGGGTCATAGAGTGAACCTTCGTATAAATGGGTTTTTAGATTCATTTTTTAGGGAAATTGAATTAAATTTTTTTCGACTTTGGCTTCTTGTAAGTTCAATAATTTTTAGATATTGACGCCTAACTGAATCAAGGGCCCAAAAACATGATCTTCGAAAAAATCTCGAAAACTATGTTTAAGAAAAAAAAGGTTGTAATTTTTGTGCTTCTCGACCCAAAGTTATCCTTAAAAACATTATTCCGAAGGTTCATTTTTCGTGTATGTAAACTAGTGATATCGAACTTGAAGCGGTGGATCCAAATTCTTCAAAAACCTATCCGTCAAGAAACGCTGAGGGACAAGTGGAGCTGCGTTGGGCACACTCTGCGCAGGAAGCAAGAAGATATGGCTCGAACCACCACCATTGGCTGCAAAAAGCGGAGACTGGAACCAATAACAGAATCCTATCGCATGACCTCCTAAAAATTTTCTTAATACACACTTCCTATCATTATTTTTGTATTATTATTTGGGAAGTTTACTTATTTCTAATAAAGGCAGATTGTAAACAAAATATAAAGAAAAAAAAAATATACTGAATCCAAATAAAAAATATTTTTTCCCCATTGACTGGAATCAGCTGGTTAGCAGAAAAAGGGCAAGACTGGAGAACCAATAACTGGAATATATTGCAAAACCTCCTCAAAATTTGTTTAATACATATTCTAAATTTAAAACCTATTCTTTAATGTTTTAGTGGAAACTTCCTAATATACTTTCATTTTTTTATTATTATTTAGGAAATTTACTTGTTGTCTTATAAAGACAGATTGAAAATAAAAAAAAATAAAATTAAGAGTTCAATCAAAAAATATATTTTTTTAAATTTTAATCGATTTTGAGTATGAGATAAAAAATCGTATAAAGAGCCCTAACTTTTCCCAGTGTACTTTGTAGTTACAAAAGCGGACAGCCATCAAAGCATAACCCTAGAAAGTGTATTTCAACAACAACAAAGTGCTTAAGGCAGATTTCAAGTTTGGCAGTGAGAGAGAGAGAGAGAGAGAGAGAGAGCGGGAGAGAGCGCGAGCAAGACCCAACGCATTGAAGAGAAGATCAGATCAGATCACACGCAGCAAAAACCGCAAGGCATGCGACTCAACCCGAAGTCAGTCTCTTGTGGGGGCCATAACAAGCCGGTTGCATGACAGGTCGCAGGACCACAAAGGTTGAATCAGATCCAAAACGTTAATATCAAGTTGGCGGCGTGTCGGCTGAGGCACGTTTTCTTTTCAAGTTCTAAACAAAAGTATTTCATCAAGAGGCCGCACACACACAGCAACGCGCAGAAAGGTTTCTGCAGCTTTATCCACTTTGGAGCTGATAAGCCCAAAGCATTAGAAGCCTCAGGCGGAAGCGCGCAGTTTGGCGAGCAGGCGCTATCGCTTTGCCGCAGCACTGACGCCGCTTTAGAGCTGCTGCTGCTGCCCTTTTCCGTAGCTGCTGCTGACTGGCTGGTGGCTGCTGCTTGTTGCCACTGCCACAGATCTAGAGCGATCGTGTGTGCTGTGTGTCGATCAGTTGCTGGCGTGCGCTCTAACCCTGCGGGTGTGTGTTGTTCTTGATCGAACTAACGTTAGTGAATTGCTGTGTGCCCCACATTGCTGCAGGTCCTTTTGCAAGGACTTTTTTGTTGAAAATTGAAAATTCAATATATATATAAAATTCAAATTGAAAGTATAACCATGCGGCAGCGAAGAGTGTGCAAACAACAAACAGATTGTGCGACAAGTGTGCAAAATAATTAAAACTCAATTGCAATTTAAAGCGCAAACAGTTTGACAAACATTTGAAGTTAAAAGTTGATCAAAAATAAAATAAGTGACGTTTTTTTTTCCAAATAAAAAAAATATATATTAAAAAAAGGAACACATCAGCAGCAGCAACGTTGTCGATTATATTCAACGACAAAATGGATTTATCGAGGCGGTTGCGGTAAGCATCAGCATCATCATCATTATCACCATCGTCATCAGCATCACCATCAGCGTCATACAAACAAGATACATATGTATCTATGTGCATGCTATCTATATACAAATTGCAGGAGGCGGTAGCAGCAGCAGCAGCATCCAAGTGTTGGTTGGCTGTGTTTGGCACGAAATTGATTCCTTTTGTGTTGGCCACAAATTACTGTGTCAATCGGAATTTTAATTTCATTTGAACTACATGGGCAAACACTTTGCATGGCTGGTTGGTTCGATACCCATCAGCTACTCCTGCTCCTGCAGCGAATGTCCTGCGCGCATATTTGTTTGTGTGTCGTCTGTGTGTGGCATATGGGTTGGCTGGCTATGCAACAGGCTAAAGCTATTGACACTATGCTCATTCTATTATGGTTACTTGCTTGCTTGTCTGCTCCATTATCCTGGCAGCCATTTTGTTTGCATGCCAAATTACATGGCCAACTTAATTGCAGCTGCTTAATGAAAATTATACACACACATACATACTCACACACACACACATTGGATGGGACATTACATACTACATAAATGTCCATTTATATATTTATCATATATGAAAATAATTTGGCGTATCCATTTAATTTTAAACAAAGCCAAAGTGCCTATGAAATCATTTCCCAACACGTCAATTTCCGCCCCAAGAAACTACAAAAAAAAAAAGTTTGATGAAATTTCCTGCCAAACTTACAAATAATTCAAAAAGCTAAATTTCATTAGATCGTCTCGAAATTTTAATACACTCTTTTAGAGCTAAATGGAATGGGAGTTTAAGTCGAAAATTATGATTCTTCTTTCATTTTTAATCCAAGTACTACATTGTTAAAGGAAAGAAAGAATTAATTTAAATCTTGATAAAATGTGCTATTTAAAAAATATAAGCTTGGAAGCGAAATTATAAACGATAATTTATATTATAAACAAAAAAAAGTTATCATCCATAAACACGTTTAATCTTATATCCCACACATTTAAAACAATAAATATAAAACTTTTTTTTTTAATTTTAAAGTAATTAAAAAAAATTAAACTAAAACAAAAAAAAAACGAAAAAGAGTTTCCTGTTAGAAAAAAAAGAATTTCAAGCTGAGCTCATGCAAAAAAATTAATTACTTAAAACGATGGACTATTATAACCAAGTCTACTCATTAAACCCTATTAGTTTTTATATTATATATGGTATATTTATATTAACCACTTTAGTAGATTCCTCGTGAGCATATTAGCAGCTCTAATATTTTTATTCAAACAAAATTCTCTATTTTAAGCAAAAGATTTTTTTAAAATAATATTGTATTATTTTTTATGAATACCCAAAAATACCCTCTTTTGAAGACAAATAATAAAAATATTATAATTGGTAAAATAGCACAAGAAAAACTGTTTTAATAAAAAATATACTTTTTTTAATTTAATATTTATAAATAATTTTTTTTTTTTAATTTTAAAATGCACTTTCCTTATATTTTGACCTTGTAATATAAAATAACTTTCCGTGCAAAACGCTGTCCATAAATCCTATTTTATGCAAATAACATTCCCTTTTTTTAAGCAAGTTTTTTTTACTTTTTAGCTAATGCTTAAAAACTTTTTTTCGATTTAAAAAAATTTTTTAAAAATAATTTATGGAATATAATTTTATGCAAATGAATAATACTTTGATGACAAATCATAAATTTTTTTTATATAAAAAGCATTTTTAATTTTTTGATACCTAATTATTTTTATGAGTACACCAGCTGAATACTTTTTTTTAAATTAATACCCAAGTTAATCACTTTTTTGAAGGCAAATTGTTTTTTTTTTTATTTATATTTTTTTCATTGGCAATCAACCGATACAAAACGTTATGATCCGATATTGAGTACAATAAATTAATCGTTACACATAAAATATTAAAATATACAATAATTTAGTGTGTGATAGGAAGCAAAATATGAAAATTTTTTAATATTTTATAGCAGCGGAAAACTTTAAAAAGCTAGTGAATCCAGCAGACGTCGTCCTGCCCAAACTTTTTAAATACTCTTAAAGTGTATAAACATCGTAAGACTCTCTAGTTAGCTTATCTAGACAATCATAAGATTTTGGGATTAGTTGATTTTCATGGCTCGAGCCAATACACAAAATCACATCGCAATAGGCTTAAAACCTCCGTATTAACAACTTCTAACACGCGCAAAAATCATATTTGAAATTCTTCAACGCGTTCGAGAGAACACCCGTAACACGTAAAACATTAACATTAGTTAATCTGACAATGTACACAATGCCACACAAAAAAATGGCGTACGTAAAGTCGAGCGCGGACGACTTTAGGATACCCTGTACCACTAGCTTGCAATAAAATCCGGGTTCCTTCACAAAAAACCAAAAACAGAAGAATTTTTAAGCAAACTTTTTTTTTGACCGATCGTTCCTATGGGAGCTATATGATATAGTCAACCGATTTCAATAAAATTTGACACAGTGCTTAAATACACTAAAAAAGATCTGAATGCCGAATTTAGTTCAAATATCTTTACAAACAAACGAAACACATCGAATTTTGTATAAAAAACGTGTTTTTCGGACCGATTGGTCCTATGGGAGCTATATGATATAGTCAACCGATTTGGATTAAATTTAGTACAGTGCTTAGGAACTATAAAATACTCACGAACGTCAAATTTGGTCCCAATATCTTAACAAACAAACGAAATACAACAAATTTTGTTAAAAAATCGATTTTTTGGAAGATCGGACCTATGGGAGCTATATGATAAAGTCGACCGATTTTGTTCAAATTTGGCACATTGCTTAAGTGGTCTAAAAGATTCCCAAACGCCAAATCTGGTTACGATATCTTTATTGAAAAAGGAAATATAGCGAATTTTTCTTTAAAAAAGTTATTTTGGCCGATCGGTCCTATGGGAGCTATATGATATAGTCAACCGATTTTGATCAAATTTGGTACAGTGATTGGGAACTATAAAAAACATTCGAATACCAAATTTGGTTACGATATCTTCATAAACAAACGAATTATTCATCTAAAGCTTTTATTTTTTGTCGAGGTCGTCTCAAACACCCACTATGGGAGCTATATAATTTATCCCCGATATCAAAAAAATAAAATAAACTTGTCTTCTATGGAATAATATGGGATCTAATGTGAAAGTTTGGTAACTCTAGCTCTTACCAGCTCTGAGATCTAGGCGTTCAAACGGACAGGCGGACGGACGGACAGACGGACATGGGTATATCGACTTCTCTATTCACCCTGGTCATATTTTAGGTAACTTTGGGGTGTCTCCGACGTCTCCTTCTATATGTTACATACATTTTCGGCTTGCACAAACTTAATATACTCTTTGTACCATACGGTACAGGGTATAAAAAGTATCTTGATCTGGAGACAAGGCAAATGTTTTATTTTGCGCTGAGTCCGAATTCGCTAACAGAATGGACGCAACGGTTATAGCTTCTATCCTAACCTCAAAAAATTGCATACCCTACAATTTTTTTAGACTAAATTGTCCTCGAGCAAAATCCCAGGTCGAGAAAGTTCTGCCCTAACATTAAAAGCAAGTTTTGTGGGTGTTTTTTTAATATATATTGAGGGTCTCAGCTGCGAAATTCTTCTACTTGGGAACGGAGTAAGATCGGCATAAATAGAAAATTATTTTCGCTGAGATCCTTTACTTCAGACAGGCTTTATCGAATCGCCAATAAATGCTAATCAAGAATATATTTGTTTTATGCGATCTGCCTCGTCTTTCTCTACATCTTCACGAACTTATCATATCTTTTTACAGTGTATAAAAATGCCTAAACATTTATCTGCTGCAAGCGACAGTACACTACCATATATAGTATATAATCTATAAGATTATATTTGTTACTATCAAATTAAGCACACTTTCGAGAACAAATACCATATTGACTCTAACCAAATTTACTCAATTTTTAATGCTGCTTCTTTTTATGCAAGTATTGGCTGCTATTCTAACACCTTCGTCCCTACCTTAAAATATCAGATCATCTAAAACATGCCCCCTGCAAGTCTACTATATATAAAAAAACACAACCTTAACTAAACGAACCATTGAACACCTGTGTGAAACACTTTATATGTGTATGTGTGTTATATTGTAGTTTTGGTATTGGTTTTTTTAAAAAAATCAAATCGACTGAAAGCCTCAACAGCTTTGTTTGCAATTCCACAAAAATCGAAATCAAATTTCGTATTGAAATGTAAATATTTAGGTAAAACGTTGCCTTCAAATAGTGCTGCCCAACATAGAGCAACTAAGTTTCTAGATGGTTTTATTTTGATGTTGCTTTTTTTGTTGTTGTAGGTGAAGTGTGTATGCTTTGAAGTGCTGCTCTAGGTAAAAGCACCTGCCACAGAGCAGTGGAATGCAACATGTTCCACATGAGGACATACAGACAGACAGACGGAAGAACAGTTCAAAGTTGACTGGCTGTTGCTGAAAGATCTGTTGCCAATTGCTGTTGGCAGTACTTGCTGCTACTCTTGGCCAGATTTATTTGGCCATAACATGCGTATCCATAGCTTGCCTCTACTCACGCTTGACATATCTTTAACGTAATCTGAATTTGCGTGCCAGAGCTGCCAAAGTTGACCGCAGAATTGCGTGCGTTTTATTTTTGGCCAGTCATAAAGTCGCTTGTTTTGCTTTTAACACACAGATACACATACCACACACACCACCACACACACGCACAAAAAGGCCATAAAAAAAGAGCCCAAAACTTGTTCCTCATTTGGATTTACGTTGTCTAGAAGAAGATCTTCTTTCTAGCTGACCGACCGACCGACACGCAGTTAGCGCATCCATTTCTCAACTTTTTAAAGTTTTTCGCGAACATTTGTTGTAGCTCTTGTTGTTGTTGTGGCTTCGTGGCCACGTTTTGGCCACTTGAAAGCGGAAATTCTGTGCGTTGTCAACGCGGCTGGTAGTCGGACTAGTTGCGTATGCGCTATTCTGTGAAAAAGGCCTTTAAAATATGGCCAACACATGACCCGGTACGCCCATGTCTTGAGCGATTAACAGATTTCCTTATAATTTGTATGAAAATACTTTGAAAATTTCTGTTAGATGTCGGAATGTGCGCCAAATGGGACAATGTTTGCTCGATAACTTGAAAAAAAATTATATAGCACTAGAAGCTTTCTAGTATTTGAAAAAAGTAAGAAATTAAAAAAAAAATCTTTTGATTGCCATAAATAAATAGAAATTGTTGGGATTAAAATTTCACAAAGCAAATCAAAATTTTGGCAAGGAGAAGGGATTAAAGCAAATTTGTATAAATAAGACAGCCAAGGAACGAGGCATATATAAATGTATGCAAAATGAATTTAAACAAAAGTAGTTCCAATAGCCCCGCAACATTTTTTTTCGATTCTACACCAATTTGAGTCTGAGATCAAGAAAAACCCAGCACTTAGATTTCTGGGAGACCCATTTTATTAGAGTTTTTAAGGTTATGTGAGTTTCCAGATGTGTCAAGTTTTTGGAGCTTGTATTTGAATTCAGCGACTCTAAAATTATTTGATTGACGTGATCTCTTGAGCCGAAAGAAAGATTTTTTGGGTGTCAAACTTAGGACGCACGCATTACACAGAGTATAATTTTTTTTTTTTAAATTTGCTTGATATCAAACAGTTATTGAAACAGTCATTGAAAACAGTGAGGTGGATTGAAAACGATTGTTTACGTTTAACCGATTATTTGCATTAAAAGCGGTTATTTGCATTCAAAACGGTTATTTGGGTCAAAATCGTTTATTTGCATTAAAAGCGGTTATTTGCAATAAAATCTGATATTTGCACGAATTTTTATAATGAAATACAGGAGCGGATCCAACTGCTGTAATGTGTGAATCAGAAATCCTTATGATTCTTACAGATTCCATTTCTGGATTAATACGCTTAACTTGTACATTTTTTTAACAAATTCCGTGTAACTGTCATTTTAATTGGGAGCAGTCTTAACTCAACTGAAGTTCAACTTTGATAAAATTAAAGCCAATAATTTTCCATAAGTTACCATTCAAGTTGCGGCCTTGATAGCCAGCGGCAGTGCACTAGACTAGCATCCCTGAGATTGTGGGTCCGAGCCCCACGTTAACCATTGTCCTGCACTTTCCACTTTTCCTATCTCCCTAATTTTTCCTGTCTATTCCATATCCTTCTTACTCCCATTATCGGTATCACGAAGGGCCTATTGCTCTAAGTGAGTTGGGACGCTAAGTTCCAACTGCAGACCTTGCCTACCTAGCCTCCAAGTTTTGCCCAAAGTTCCTAAAAGGGTGAAGTAAATTCGAAATTAAAATCAATATATGAAAAACTTAGAGTTTTTTGGCAAACTTTGCTTACCACTTGCAGTAGTCGTACTAGAGTAAAATTTTACGATTTTAGAGATCTTTGACGCCGAACGTAAGTTCTAAAAAATCTTTCAATTTATCAGATTTTTTATGCTTAACGATAATCGATATCGTGTAAAATGCCATATTGATACTTGACTGAACAGGTGAGATGTTATAGTGTGTTTTTAGTACCACCTTAGTACCATTTTCTACCACCATAATGAACTCCTCTTTAGAGCTAAATGTAGAGAGGCTCGTGAGGTTTTTACAAAATTTTGTGATAAGTTCTAAGCACTCAAGATAACGAAACAATGCACAGTGGGCCCAGGTTGTTATATTTTCGACAAAAATCTGACATTTTTATAAATTGTTTAGAGTGTTGAAATTTAACACACATGTTCTTTAAAGATTCAACTTCTTTCTGATAACTTTGAGCCACCTCAAATTGTAATAACGACTTGTTTGGGACTTGATAAAAGTTCAATTTCGTTTTTTTTTCAAATGTTCTCGGACTACTATCAAGTCTAGCAACTTTAGCCCATTTATGACATTAGTGACATATATTGTAAAAGCAGAAGAAGGATGCAATTATTTCTTCTTATGTTCTGTTATTCCTAGTGGAGCATAGGGCGATCACAGGGCGATCCACAATGTAGCGTCTGTACTCAGCGGATGCAAAAAGCGACTGTTCTCTAGGTTAGGGACGGCCTATTTCAAAGTGACCTGTCACTGTGAGCAGAGTTGTCAGGACTGAATTACTGTCAGAACACTGCTCCCTCACATATTTCTTTATAAGCATGAGAGTACACCCGAGGAATATTCATTCTCCAAGTGGTATCCGTGTCCGGCCAATCCACCTGCTTCGGCAGCATGCACGCCGGATTTGGAGATGCCAGCCCCATGTTTTAGATATAACAAAATAACGGATGAAATTATTTAATAAATATTAATTCCGCAAAGATCATAAGCTTCTAGGAGTATAAAAATTGGAATAATAATTTTGTTGTGATGTATTCTCCAATTCACTTTGCTGTCAAATATATGCATAAGGCACAATTCTCAGTTAACTCCATAGTCAAAAATGAAGTAAGAACTAATCTGAGTGAGTAACATCTCTGAGGATGAACTATATAACGACAAATTGTTACTTGTAGTCATCTAAAAATAAGACGCATGATTTTTGATCACGTAGCTGGCCTAGCTCACCTACTATATTGTCTTCCAGCAGGTCACAACCGAATATACATTGTTAATAAAAAAAACCATCCGGATTTTTAATGGCACAAACTAAACATTTTAACTGGAGTGAATGAGCTAAAGTGTCTATGAGTTTATCTGGCCATTAAGTGCTTGGTAGCAACTCATTACATTAGACAAACTTTGTGACTCGTAACGTCTTTGAACTTGACATGCTGCTTTTAAAGGTGGCCTTTAAAATTGTACGAGTTACTTTTTAAGATCTTTTTATGGAAAGCTACAAGTTGTGTGAGTTTTTTTTTTTTTTTTGGAAATCAATGCAGCCCAAAAATAAAAGCTTACCTATTGCAGCAAACATTTGCTAGGGCAAATGTTTGTTATGTTTTAACAATAATTTTCCGCAGAAATCTACTAAATTTAAAATAACAAATACCACTAGCCCCAACATATACATAGTAAATTGTTTATTAAGTGTTTGTGTGCTTTCAACTATAAACAATAAATTCCCAAAATTTATGCTTTAAAAATGTTCATTGCATATAAACACGCACAGATACGAAACACAGATACACACTCATACAGCTACACGTGCGTACACACACATTGCATAATTGAGATTTAATTACACTAAATAAATCTTTAAGCAGTAGCTGATCTAATGCGCAAGTGGGGGTCCTCTCATTGTTGTTGTTGCTACGGATCGTGGTGCGAAAAATGCGCAAACCCAATGCCGGAAATGCCAGCCCTGGCAGTTGGTGCAGCATCCGAAGCTGCAGCCGAAATTTGATGTGATCCATGAAATTGAAATTTAAGAAGTAATTTGGTGTGTGTGTGTATGCGTGATAAAATATGTGCACTTGGAGAAAACATTTCAAATTTATTTTTAATCAAACTATAGATATCAAATTTTGAGCAGAATGTCAGCTGTCTAGACAACTGATATTGCAATCACTTATTTAAAAAAAGGCTAAGCTGCTAACAGGATATCTGTTTTTGACATAGCAGTCCACGAGAAAATTGGATTGACTATAAATTTTATGGTATAGTTTTTCTGAAACACCAAATTGGTAGTATAAAGCCTTAGTTGTAAGTAGACTGATTTAAAAAAACTTTTAAACTAAGGTACTATACTATACTATGTCCTATTCGAAGGCTTTTCAATAAACTTGCCAATCCTTAAAAACATTGCAGAGCTTTAAAAATAAAATTTATGTTTAAAAATGGCGGACGTAAAGTCGGGCGCGGACGACTTTAGGATACCCTGTACCACTAGCTTGTAATAAAGTCCGCTTTCTTTACAAAAAACCAAAAACAGAAGAATTTTTAAGCAACCATTTTTTTTTTGACCGAGCTTATACGATATAGTCAACCGATTTCAATAAAATTTGATACAGTTCTAAATACCTTAAAAAAGATCTGAATGCCGAATTTAGTTCAAATATCTTTACAAACAAACGAAACACATTGAATTTTGTATAAAAAACGCGTTTTTGGACCGATTGGTCCTATGGAAGCTATATGATCTAGTCAACCGATTTGGATTAAATTTCGTGCAGTGCTTAGGAACTATAAAAAACTTACGAATACCAAATTTGGTCCCAATATCTTAACAAACAAACGAAACACAACAAATTTTGAACAAAAATCGATTTTGGAAGATCGTCCCTATGGGAACTATATGATATAGTCAACCGATTTCGATCAAATTTGGCACATTGCTTAAGTGGTCTAAAAAATTTCCAAACGCCAAATCTGGTTACGATATCTTTATTAAAAAACGAAATATAGCGAACTTTTCTTTAAAAAAGTTATTTTGGCCGATCGGTCCTATGGGAGCTATATGATATAGTCAACCGATTTCAATAAAATTTGACACAGTTCTTAAATACCTTAAAAAAGATCTGAATGCCGAATTTAGTTCAAATATCTTTACAAACAAACGAAACACATCGAATTTTGTATAAAAAACGTGTTTTTTGACCGATTGGTCCTATGGGAGCTATATGAACTAGTCAACCGATTTGAATTAAATTTAGTATAGTGCTTAGGAACTATAAAAAACTTAGGAATGTCAAATTTGGTCTCAATATCTTAACAAACAAACGAAACACAACAAATTTTGTTAAAAAATCGATTTTTTGGAAGATCGGACCTATGGGAGCTATATGATATAGTCAACCGATTTTGTTCAAATTTGGCACATTGCTTAAGTGGTCTAAAAAATTTCCAAACGCCAAATCTGGTTACGATATCTTTATTAAAAAACGAAATATAGCGAACTTTTCTTTAAAAAAGTTATTTTGGCCGATCGGTCCTATGGGAGCTATATGATATAGTCAACCGATTTTGATCAAATTTGGTACAGTGATTGGGAACTATAAAAATCGAATACCAAATTTGGTTACGATATCTTCATAAACAAACGAATTATTCATCTAAAACTTATTTTTTTTGTCGAGGTCGTCTCAAACACCCCTATGGGAGCTATATAATTTAACCCCGATATCAAAAAAATAAAATAAACTTGCCTCCTATGGAATAATATGGGATCTAATGTGAAAGTTTGGTAACTCTAGCTCTTACCATCTCTGAGATCTAGGCGTTCACACGGACGGACAGACGGACAGACGGACATGGGTATATCGACTTCTCTATTCACCCTGATCATATTTTAGGTAACTTTGGGATGTCTCCGACGTCTCCTTCTATATGTTACATACATTTTCGGCTTGCACAAACTTAATATACCCTTGATACCATACGGTACAGGGTATAAAAATGTTATCAAAAATATATTTTAAATACTCTTAAGACATCAAAATATTGCTTACAAATTCTATAATTGACAGTTTATGCTTTTTTAATACATATATATTTTTTAAACAATTTTATTGTTATTACACTAGTTTAAAAATTTCATAAAATTTTCGTATTCTCAATATGTTAAAGTCGTTTCCGTAAAGAAAATCCGAAAATTGAAAAAATATTTTACTGAACCAACTTTGAAATATTGCGAAAAAAACCATATTTTCCAAATATCAAATAAAAATCAAAAAGATGGTATACGTTTAATTCAGAACCGGATGACTTTGGAATAACCTGTAACATTGGGTACATTGCAACTACAAAGATATTAGATTACAATAATTTAATAAGCAAGCAAAAACGATTTTTGCTCTATCTTTCCTTTGGCCAACCGTTCCTATATGATATAGTCAACCAATTTTGATCAAATTTGGCACATTGCTAGAAAACTCTAAGAAACTATCGATTATCCAATATTGTTACGAATTATCCATCCAAAACTTTTGTTTTTTTTTCGAAGTGCTCTTAAATGGAAGCTGTATATAATGTAACCCTATATCAACAAAATTATATAAAATTGTATCCAATGGAATAATAAGAGATCTTAGCTGAAAATTTGCTTGCTCTAAGACTTACCATTTCTGAGATCTAGGCCTTCATACAAACGGACAAATGAACATCGGTATACCAACTTCTCTAGTCACACTGATTATATTTTAGGCAACTTTGGGGATCTCCGACGTCTCCTCAGTATGCTACATACACTTTCGACTTACACAAAATTAATATAACCTCTTGTACCATATGGTAGAGGGTGTAAAAATAATCAAAATCAGTTTAGTACAACCAAAGATTTGTTCTTTAGTAGAGACACTTTTCTTGTAACTACTAAAAATTGATTTTTCGGAGTATTTCTAAATCCGTTCCATTAAAATACTTTTTGACTGCATTTTCGATTTTAGCACGCCTTAGCAATTGCTAAGGACGCAATTAAAACATGTAAAGGATAAATTTTGGTTATACTTTAAATTATAATTATCATTATAAATAAATAAATCTTATTATTTATTCAGAAGTAGAATAAAGCCATTTTATATTTATCTTTAAAATTTTGGATCAGAAATTAGATATAGAACAAAAATTATTCATCAAGTTAGTGGGATTTTTTGATATCCACGCTGGCGATTCCCAACCGGTTTCCGTTTAGCAGATAAAATACCAACGTTTATTATGAGTAATTTCTTTGAAATTTGCTTACGAATATAGCGCATAATATTAGTAAGACCTCTATTTTCTAAATAGTTTTTCCACAACGTGCTGGCATATTTCAAACTTAGGGTTTTTTTTGGGAATTGGTTGTGATTTATTTTCAAATTATGCGTTAACATAAATAACTTTATTGCTTATTTCAAAATTTCTGTAGTTTTAAAAAGACTATGATCAGTACTTTTATTTAGTGTTTATTTTAAGAACAAATCATGTTTATTCGTAAATCTGCTCAATAATATATCGCGAAAAATTACTTGAATAAATTGGCGTGGTCTTTTCGAAAAACTGTTCCACTTGCTTTGAAACTGATATTTATTTATTAGACCGAAATTTTAAATATAACTAGCATAACTTCTAAAACTTGGATTCGTGATTAGAATGATATGAAAGTTGTTTTTGGGTACTCTTAGAAAGCTTTAGGTAAAAGAAAAAGTTTATAATAAAGTTAAAAAAATTTGTTAAATAAGTTAGTTATCTTTTCGGGAATACAAACAATAACACCAAATAACACCTAAAGGGAAACAAGTTTATAGCAAAAATTTCAAGATGATAAAATAAATCCACTCAGCTAATAAGTCCATCTATCCGGCTTCAGGAAGAACAGAAGAGTGTGTAGCATTAAATTTTACCACAAGGTGCGTCAGCTGGTCCTGTTCTTCATTTGCATCCCCTTTCTCCCAATAAAATTTTGCCTTTAACTCCCACATTTTTGAGCAATAATACTGAAACTCGAAACAAACCATCCATTTTGTGATTTTTGGTCAAAAATGAAGCATCTCCAATAAAAACAAGCTATAGATTTTGATGTTTGTAAACTAGTGTGCAGAGAGACATAGGCCTATATATAACAAATCTTGAGACCTCACTATAGACACACTATTTACAACATATGCCTTTAAATTCATCCGAAAAGCAGGTAGCGGAGCCCCCTATTTGTACTATTTTTTCCATTTATAATAGCCCAAAAAAACCTTTAATGATGATTCTCAAGAAAAGCGATCGCTTTAATAGCTATAATCTCGTTACTTCTCCCAGTGTACGCCACATATTGTTGCATATCGTGCGATATTGGCATTCATGTGCATATTGCGTCAAATGAGCAACAAATTAAAAGCCGCATCTTAGACAAATGGTACGCCTTGTTTTTGGAGTGCTGAGTGGTTGCCCTTGTTGCATTGGCTGCATGGCTCAATTGTAACGTTGACTGCTGCCCGCCCCAAGTTCAAGATGGCAATAATGCATGCTGCATTTGCCACATGTGTTATGTGTTGCCTCCACTTTGTTGCCACAAGCAACGCTGATCGGATGATGACGTTGATCAACATGACCCTGGCAAAACTTATTCCCATGCCTTATGCTTAATGCTTAATTAACAAACGTTGCCGCAGCATGCAGCATGTGGCACATTGCAGCCGCTGTTAATTATTCATAGCCAGACTATGTTTGGGACTGGGGCTTGGGGGCAAGCGAAAACAGCACTAAATCAAATTGCAAGCCCAGAGAGCAGGGAACAACATTAACTAAGCATCTACCGCAAATATGTTAATTTCAACCAAAATGCACATAATTAAATCGATAGCTGGGCAGGCACATGTCTAAGGGGCACAGACAGCTTTGAGGTCGACGCACGCTGCAACGCGGAAGATGAAAAGGATGCCCCAAAAATAAAATGTGCCTCCAAATTGCAGAGGCTGCGTTCGCTGTCTGACAAGCAACCAGAATGGCACATATGATGAGAAAAGTATCCAAAAATTTTAGAATGAAACAAAATACAAAAAAAAAGGAAGCTGTTGTGGCATTGCACGACAGTTGAATACACTGCACAGAGTTTTTGTAAAGAAAAGTAAGTTTGGTGGTAGGAGGTATAAAAACCGAACCTTTTTTTTGTGTAAATTTCAAGAGTTTGTTGTTTATTAGGCGCACATAAGCTTATTAATTATGGTAACTCTAGCGTTTTCCTTATTAAAAAAACATTTTTTTCGGATTAGCTTTGAAACCACTTGTTTGGTGCTCCCAATTTCACCAAAAACGAATTATGAAAACGAATGTCTTGTTGCAAGAGGAATAAAAGTGAATAAGAAACATATTTTAAATTGAAATATTTTTTTTAATATTCTTTGATATTTTTAAATTCTGTTTATGCCAATTTCAAGTTAAATAGTTATTGACAAATATAGAAAGCACAAATCATACCAATATAATTTAAGGTTCATGTCTTGCATAAAAACCTTTGGGTCCTTAAATGGTTCATGTCTTGAATACAAAAATTTCCCTTGTAATAAGAATAGCGTAATCGTGAATAATTTCCCTCGAAAAGCCTAGAGCTGTGCTAACAAAAAGTAATGGAAATATGAGTATAATCCGAATAAAATTTGTCGTTTTCGTTTTTGGGAGCACGGCCATTTGCTGTACTATATGATTTTGTTATATATATATTTTTTTATTTTTTAGTGGAGCAGACAAATTTGTGGGCAAAAACAATTATTCAAAAAAATATTGATGAAAATTAGCTAAAAGCTTATTCGAGTATTTAATCAGTTTGGCGGAAGTTTAACGAAATGTTCCGAATCACATAAAGAAAGTGATCTACAATAATGGGGTAATAAAACAAAGATCCGAATCAAGTCTCAAGAAATGTCAAGGAAGCTCGAAGAGTTCAATTTAAATTTAAAACTTATAGAAAATTGTACAGTAACTGGAAAATTAATAAAAAAAAAACTTGCAAAGAATATTGGGATTAAAATATTACATCCGGAAACAATTATTCATCGCAAAATTGGATCTACAAAAAAAAACGGAAAGTTTGGTTACTCTGCCATGTAAAACAACAAAATAGTAGTTCCTCGTCAGATGTTTCAAGAAAAATTCCGAATCACATAAAGAAAATGATTTACAAAAATGGGGAAATAAAATAAAAATCCAACGTAGGTAACGTCAAAGGTGCTCAAAGAGTTAATTTAAGAAAACTTATAGAAAATTTTACAGTATCCTAAATTAAAAAAAAAAATTGGAAGGAATATTGGAATTAAAATATTACAACCAGAATGAATTATTCACCGCAAAACTGGATCTTCAAAAAAAAAAAACGTAAATTATGGTTACTCTGCCATGTATAGCCAAATAATACTTCCTTGACAGATCTTATACGAAAAGGACCTAAACAATAGGAAAAACAAGTAAAAATCCGACTCACGTCACAGAAAATGTCAAGGATGCTAGAAACAATTTGAAAAAAACGAAACATAAAAAGTCTGGTAGTAGACAGAAAATTAAAAAAAAAAGTTGCGATAAATATTGTGGTTGAAACATTAAAAAAAAGTAAAAAATCATGCATCTCAAAATTGGATCTATAAAGAAAAAAAAGAAATGGTTCTCGCCAGATTTTACAAGAAGAGCTGATTCTAAAATTATGTGGGGAAGAATATTTTATATGAAAAGCTGATTCTTAAATTTTGTGGGAAGAATATTTTATAAGGCGGAGTTCATAGCAATAAAAAGCTGGTTGAAATAATGCCATAGCTTATATAATAATGCAATCATCTCATGAAAATATTTGGAAAGTAATATTTAAAAAAAGGACGGGCTGAAAAGACTTTATTTGGTAAACTCTGTAGACTAACACTCTTTAGTAACAGAACCTCTTTAGCTTTATTCGCCATATTGCAACCGTTTCAGGTTAGAACAGTCTTAGCAGCACAGATGGAATTGAGAAAGGAAATTCGATCCTATTTAGCCCATACCAGAGTTTTTTAATCACGACTCTTCTTATCCCTTCTCGATATTAGTTTTCTACAGCTCTTCCAGAAGATTTTTGTGAGAGTCGTGGTCTGCCTGTCATGATCCAATCTCTACTTAGTACAATTAAATGCAAAAATTTTAGATCATCCGCGTACGAACTTATAACATAAGAATAAGTAGTCTCATGTGATTTTCAATGATAGAACAAATCGACCTTATTTCTATACGAGATATTAATAAAAATTTGTGTGATGATCCACGCCTTCTTCCGCTTCCATCTGCCTGTTACACATTTTTCACAAAACTATAATACCCCTAACCCTCATGAATATAGTGTAAAGAAATTGCCACATGCGTCACATGCCGCAGCAGCAGCACAGCGGCGGCACAGTTGTGGTAGCAACAAGTGAAGCCAAAAACCATAAAAATGTTTTGACTGCCGGCAAATGCCGCTTCTTGCCGGTTGTCCCATGCTATTGTTGATGTTGTTGTTGTTGTTGTTGTAGTACTGGTTATGCCCAGTTGTTGTTGTTGCTGCTGCTGCTGTCGACGTGACGCGCATTGCGATGACAAGCCATATAGTGGCGTGCTGTCCATGTCCATGTCCAAAAGGCTAAGAGCCCAAGAATGAAGCACAAATTGAAATCGAATAAGCAGAACATTTCGATTTCAGTTAGCTTGTTGCATGCATTTGATAGGGGCACAACATGCTGCAGCGTTGATACTGAAGTTGTACTGAAGTTGCCACAGCGCCCCACTCTCTCTCCCTTCCAACCTGTGTGCTGTCATCCCAAACTTGACATGGCGCTAATATAGCGCAAAGTTCCTGCTGAAGTTCATTTCAGTTGTGCTTCCAATAATTGGGCAATAAATCAATGTCTCTTGCCCAGTACTTTGTTTGGCTGCCACTTTGTCTGTCAGTCGAAACATTTTCAAGTTTTTGGAGCACTTGACGAGTTTAACATTTCTTAAGCAAGCTATAATAAATAAATGAAATTGTTGTGCGTCAGTTGCGAAAATTGAAAAAGGGTGAAAGGCGGGATCTAATAGCAACCAAAAATTATTTTTGATGAGGTGAAATGAACTAGTGAAAATTTAACTTCCTGAACTGACTTTATAATTTCTGTACTTTTATTTTTATACTAAACTTAAAAATATCTCGCTTTTTGATCTTTTATAAGCAGCAGATAAGACAAAGCTCCAAACAAGCCTTAGGCGTATTTAGAACAATTATTCCCTTACTAATCACATTTCTTGTAAGTGTTTCGTTTTGATTTTCGTTATAAAGCTTTCTTTTAAACCTATTTATATATATAAAAACTACATTACAGTAAAATTTTTATTTTTATTGAGTAACCCCCAGGATCTTTACTTACGCTCATCTCATATGTTGACTTTACGCAGACAACAATTTATTCCCGTACCCAGTACGCACAGGGTCGAACGTTTTGTTTTAAATTGAACAAAATGCAAAACAGTATGCAGAAGGCCTATCGGCAATAAGTTCTCTATTCTATCTAAATATTAAGTGTTTTCTCGGTTAGCATTTTAATCTAAAAATCTGTATTTTAGATCCCATAAGAGCTTGGGACCAAACTCGTATGTCTTGTATCCTTAAATCAAAAGCGTAATTTGTACTTTTTATAAAATATTCTCCCCCAAACCATTTCCCTTAACCAACTTATGGATGAATTTGGTGCAAGTAACGACTTTTTTTAAAAAAGTAGCAGAGAAGCCCGAAAAAAAACCAAAAGTCTTAGATGGATAAGTTTAATGAAAGTAGTTTGGTAGCTTTTAAGAGTTCTTCAAATAAAATTTGATCAAAATCGATTGACTATACCATATAGCCCCCAAAGGACCGATAGGTAAAAAAATATGCTTATGAAAGTATCCAAACCAATTTTGGCAATCAAATATTTCTTGGAGATCTTCAGAAATATACCTGATTTCATTGCAATATCTTGGCAATATATAGGTATCCCAAGGCTTCAACGCCCTATATATGCCATTCCTTTTCGATATTCATATTAATTTTTACTAAAAGTGTGCAATACTAAATAGAAAATTTATCACACCCTATTTCTGTACGAATATTGAGATCTCGAAGACCATAAGAGTCAAGACAACCCAAATTAACCAAATTATATATGTATTAGCTGTTGAAAGTTGAAAAAATGGTTTCAAATAATATTAATCAAATTAAACAGAAGTGCCAAGAACTCTGTAACGTCCGATTTAAAACTGAAAATATTTTTAGTATCTCCTGCATTATCTTAAATTTTATAATTTGTGAATTAATCGCTAAACCGCTGAGGTAACTTTTGACAAAATTCAACAAAATTTTAACAAACAAAAAAAATTTCATAAATTTTATACAATTTATGCTAATACCAAAAATTCTAAAAAAAGATACAAATACCAACAAAGTGCGGAAAAGCGTTGAGTAATTCGATGGCCTATATATAAAATTTCACCATTATTTGTTTTATAAACTAGCCCGTTTGTAGTTTACCTGAATCTGAATCAGTCGAATGTTTGTTAATTATGTGTTGAAATATGGCCAAGTACTCGGGGCTTTTTGGCATTTTAATCATTGTTTCGCGCGAAAAACTCAGACAATTATAAAATAGACCTGACGTATGATGTTTGGTATATACTAAGTATATAGAATGTATATAGTTCTATAGTCAGAGCAAAGTTCAAGCAGTTCAAAAGTCGTGCCATGTTTCTGTTGCTTTTATACAATATTAAGTGGTTTGCGTTGTTGTATTTGTTGTTTGTGCAACTTGAAGTCTTTCAAGCAGCTTGTTGCAATCTTGAAGCCCAATGAGTTGAGTAAATAGAAAATTGCCAATATTTACATATGGCAGGGGGGAAAGTTGTCGTTGTCGTTGTCGCTCCTCTACGTTGACTCTAATTAGTTGCAGTCAAAGTTGTTGTTGCAGTTGTTGCAGCCTTGATGCCACTGCAACGATTGGCATACAAAAATTTGTTTACCAGTGTTTCAAGCTGTTGTAAAGTCAAACATTTACAACTAGTGAAATTTATGGGTCAGTAAGTTGTTTTTGTTGTTGTGGCAGCCAAATGTGAGTGAAATGTAACTGCATTTTGGCCAACTGTTGCATTTGTTTGTTTGTTGTTTACTTAACAAAAAGGGGGGCAGGACGGTGGTCAGACAGGCATAGAATGCGTGACAAATATTTCATTAGGCGTTTATGTACACGTTGTTGCATTGCCTTTGCAACGCTCTGAAGTGCCTTTTAGCCTCAAAAGCTGCAACTTTGTTTGGCTTACAAGCAAAAAGACACATACATACACAAGCAGACAAAGTGGCAGGATGCAGCAGAGCGCGGGGTAGACAAAAGCGCGTGTGTGCAAGCATTTGTTGCATAACATAAGCCGCGCGTTGGTATAAGGTGTTTTTTTCTAAGAGGTATTTATTTGAATAGCTTTCTGAGTTGTGTTTTAGAGAAGGGACTGTGGTATTTTTTTTTAAAAGCTCTAACTATAGCGTAAGGTGGGGCAAATACGACCTAGTAATTGGATTTGGCTATAAAAAGCTTAGCTGACATCGGATCAGCTCGTTCAATATACGAAATTAAAGCTAAAGCTTTCTAGAACTACTCATTTCTTCTGATCATTGTTAATTTTTGAAATGCATTCCCTGTATTTATCTCAGGGAAGTCTTAAGTTACAATATAGGGTATTAATAAAAAAGTACATAAATAAAAGTTTGATCACAGACCGCTGACAAATCGAGGTTAAGTTCTTACTATGCACACTATCAAATAAAATATAGCTATACCAACTTAAAAATACGCTTACCTGTTTAAAGTTAATAAAACTTGACATTTGTAGATGAGTAAATTAAACAGAATCATAATTTTTTAAAGCCATCTTAGGCCTTCAAAGGCATTCTCGTCATTAACAATCAATTAATTACTTTTTAAAATCAAGCAAGTTTTTGCACAATACAAAAAAAAAAACAACCAATATTTTAAGCCGCTCCCGTCATCATTAAATGTTTTAGCCATATTATTAAGCACTTGCACTTTTGGCTATAATAACTTAGCACATTTTATATAACCTTTAACTTACTGCAATTAATAAACAATTTAGTTTAAAAATTCAAACACTTAAAAAAAAAACAATTTTTAAGATGGCGCTCACGGCATCAATAAATGTTTTAACCAGGTTATTAAACACTTGCACTTTTTGTTATTATTACAAACACAACACGTTACATATTTTTTATTATTTTTATTACAGACTTGTTGCCAATAAATGATTTAAATAATACAATTTTACACTCCAACAAAATTGAAAAAAAAAATTTGTTTTGTTGACTTCGAAGCCGCTGCTGGCAGCAACAAGTGTTTAGGCCAGCTTTTTATTCTTTGCATTGTAATTTACACGCAATTGGATGTAAATTTATTTAAATAACATAATAAACATATTTTTTATAAATTAACACTGGTTGCAATGTGCAAATTAAATAATTTATTATTTTTTCGCGGCTTCGACAAATTTGCCGCTTTTTGTTTTTCTTATGCGCTCTTTTGATATTGCCAGATCGACGCACTGCTTGTGAACTAGTTCAAATATAGTGCAAAATGATTGCTCTTATTTGTCATTGTGCTTCTGGCTACGCTGTAACGGCTGACTAAAGAAGAATAGAAAGAGAGCAAATTGAGCGCAAATGAGCAGGATATTATCGGCTAACACCGACATCAATATGCCCTTTACACATCGCACCTATCGCAGTTTTGATGAAATTTTAATTTTAAATTAATAATTAACAAAAATTGATTTTTGGGAAGTCGAGCTATATTATACATGGACAATGGGAATTACTATGTTAAGTATTTGGTGTGGTATCAACAAAAATTTTATAAAAATGCTTAACAAAAGTGTCGAAAATGTGAAGTTGAAACGAATCCAAATAGTTCATTCGTTTTTCAGAGCAGCACGTATCGGTCATTGTATCAATTAAATTGACTTTTTTGTTACACAAACAGCTTTTATGCATTGATTAATATGCCCTACTGCGCTTTGGGTAAAGGGTATTATAAGTAAATCATGGCTCGGTTCGGAAGCGCTATGCAGTTGTTTGAAAATTAATTAGTAAACGCGTCTCGAAAAAGTGTTAAAATGATTAAAATTAGTCAGTGAAATAATTAGCCACAATAACATCTATTAACAATTAAACAAAAACTGTTAAAATAGTTTGTTTACAAAAATGAATAATTGCGTACTGAATTTGGCAAGTGGCAACTGAAGCGTGACAAAGAAGGTCAATCGGTAGTGTCAAAAATGTGCGTGGGTATGAAGAGATGCGCAGCATACCTAAAAAATTTTTTTGTTTTATATTTGGTTTTTTGCTTTGACAGTTACAAGCGAAAGTGTGTGTGTGCATATTGCGCTTTTTGGTTTTTGTTTTGAGCTATTTTCTATTCTGTGTTAAAGGCAATATGTGCAAGCGATGCGGCTGATCTGCGCTAGTGGTAAAATTGTGCGTAGGTGTGTAGAGATGCGCAAGCAGTTAACGTTTTTTGTTACATTTTTTGTTTGTTGCAAGTGGGTGTATGTGTGCATATTGCGCTCCTTCGTTTCTTCTTTATGCAAATTTCTATTGTGTGTTAAAATCAACAAGTGCAAGCGGTGCGACTGATCTGCATCTTTATATTTATTATATTTATTAAAACGTTAATGATTCAAAAGAAGTAATTTATTGTTGTAGGGTGGGCAGATAAAATTTTATTAAAAGTGTGAGGAGAGGCTGAGAATTATTAAACATATTGACCCAAAAATTGAAATAAATTTTTTGTATAAATCAAACTTAAATTTAATTTCGAACATTTTTTGTTGGGGCTTCTCTCTGCATTTCCAACTGCAATATCATCGATAAACCTACCAGCATATATCTGATCTATTGCTAAGACAAAATTAAATTCGTTTAAATAACCATATTTAGCTCAAGTGTTTTTGGTGTCAAGTTTTTTGGTGTAAGATTCTCAATAATAATTTTTTTACAATAAAAAACTTTGACCCAAGTTTTCGTTTAACCTTAAAACCTCTTCCCTGGCTACCACCATGATTTTGTCACTTTAAAGGGGACGGAGTCTTAAGTTGATCGATTTTTTCTTATATATTTTGAAGTTTCATACAATCTTAACTAATTTATTTGAATTTATGACTATGTGCAGTCAATATTTTTTTTGGAACAATATGTAGGTTGAAAAGTGCAAAATTCTTCAAATAAAATTTGGTAAAATTTGGTGTCTGTAGCTCTAATGTAGCTGGCTACGATGTTGTTAGGGTGATTTTTTTTAGTCACTGTAAATCGTCAAATTCGTTACGTTAAACCGAGGCAGAGTTAAGTTAGAATTCTGTGTCAAGGTTTCCTTTAGTTTATACTCTCTGAGGTTTAGAAGGACTGACATACATGAGACAATCGCTATCCGAGGTCATGATTTTGGTATGGTTTTGGCACTCAGCTTTTGGCTTTAACATTCATTTCACAAATATAGCAAAACTGATTAGTGGACAGTAGGTAGACTGTTTAAAAAAATCATACTATATCAATCTCAAAAATAAATATATAAAATAATTTCATTCTAGACTTTGGAATAGGTTTTCAACAAAAGTCATTCAAATGCAAAAAAAGACACAAGAATATAATTTTGTGGCTGAAAAGAGGCAAAATAAATTGTTGCGCATATCTTATGAAGCTTTTAGTTGCTTATTGAAAAAAGCACCCTATAAAATTCTTAAACACTTTAGGCTAGCTTACGCAGGCTCTTACTCTCTCTCTCTCTTTGCCTTTTAATGTTTATTATTTTCACTACTCAATTAATTTTAATTAATTTTGAAATTGATAATTGCAGGGCTATGCTGGGCGTGGCAGTCAGCAGGAGGCACGTAGCACGTTGTGCGTTTTGCAGGCTGCCTGTCTGGCTGCTACAACTGCGTCAAAAAGGTGCAGCAAATGTTTAACTGATGTGTGGCAGAGAGAGTAGATGTGGCCTGGGCGGGGGGAGCAGCGTACGGTGTATGCTGCTTTATGCAAATGCAATTAAAATTTCAACAATGCAAACATTTACTTCCGTTGCAACAAATGTCGACGTCAATGTCGTCGTCGTCGTCATAGTTTTCGTCAGATGTGCAACATCTTCATCAGGCATTTTAGCCGCGAAGGTTGTTGTTGGTGTTGCACGGATTGTGCCTGCCCCCTCCGGCCACAATTTGCTGTTTTGCATTAGTCTATTTGTCTAGCGTTAATTGTATGACTATGTGTAATTGTATTTGCACGTGTGCGTGTTCGACATGTGTTATTGAAACTGCTAGTTGTTGCATGCCACACAATATACGCATATACGCATAATTCTAAAGGTGGCAAACAGCCACATCTAATGAGGTAGGCGTGAAGCGTGCAAGCTTTATAATTGCAATTTGAATAGTTTAAATTTTGAAGCTGCTCATCCTTGCAAGCCATGCCACATAAAAGACGCAACATTTACCATGCAACAACATTTCTAATGAGCCTGATTATGGCTTGACACGGAGGTCACTCTCGTTTAGGTTTGCATTTAGTGTGCTGCAACTGCAATTAAATCTGTTTTTAACGCTGCGTTGCATTTCCAGTGAAGCAAGCAAAATAACATTCCAGTCGCAGTTGTTGCACATATATTACAATCAACAAGCTGCATAAAAACAACAATTAAAGACAAATGCAGGGCAACAAAGTCAAATGATTGGAGTGCCTTTATAGAGTTGGGGATGCTGTCTTTGGGGTGTTCGCATTCCATCTTCATCAAAATTCTAAATGTAGCAGCTGCTGTTATGTACGCATTGCGACGCGCGCGTTTTGCGTGGCAACACAGAATGTTGCATGCGGCACATTTCGATTGGCTTTCAATTGCAACAGCCAGCAAGAGTTGCAGCACTAGTGCCTGCCACTTTGTGTCTAAGTGCAGCAAGTATAAATAGCTGGGCGGCTCATAATTTATGGCAAGTAGGGCAACTGCTTGTCGCCGAGTTTATAATCAAGTGGCATGGGAAATCTTTAGCAAGTGGCAGGCAGTTCCACGCAACGATGAGTCATGTAAACAAATCATATGCTAAATACGTCTCTACACAGCTCACTTCCACCGCAGGTGTTAGAACTGCCAACTATTTTGTTTAGTTTTGTGCAACTTGCCACATTTTGTTGTTTTTGTTTGGCATAAAAATGTATTGTAATGTTTTTAGCTCTAGACCTAATTCCAAATCTACAATGTAATTTTAAGTACCACGTACTTGTTGTGGTTATTGTTATTTTTGTTGCCGCTCATTAGCAGCACTTTATTTATGGCGGGCCTTGCCACATCTTAACCGTCAATGATGCCATTGCACTTGTTGCTCAGATTCTGCCCAATTTCGAAATAATCATGTTCATCCCATGTACTTGAATCCATGTGAAGTAAACATTTTTGGCCCGCAGGCGTTGTAGTAGTTTTTGTTCTGGCAAAGTTCATTTTGTACCATTGTGCAACTGAGATTTGCTGCAATCTAACAATAAACAATGAGAGCCATTGTCTTGGACCAGATAAACTTGCAGGCTAGCCTGTTAATTGGATGCCACGTGTGCCACAAGCTTTTTCTTTGAATGCAGCTGCTGCCTTGATCTTGGCCATTAGCGTGCAAAATAGAGAGGAGAGCCATATTGAAGGGGTCTAGAGATGGGTGCAGCAAAGCGGTCACAGTGGAGCTGGCCAAAAGGAAGGACGGCGTCAGAATAAACTCTGGGCTGGAAAGTCTTTAAAAACTAAAGCTCTGTAAAGGGTTCAAGACATCTAAATAAAGAAAATATTGTTTGTACTAAAATGTCAGAAATGGATTGAAAAACTTTTTTTTATAAGTTCAGATCAGGGACTAAATTTTTGAGCAAAAGTTCCTAACCACTCTAGAGATTAAATAAATTTTGCGTTTCAGCCTAGTTAAATAAAATTAAAAGTTTAACGAAAATATTTTAAAAGATTTTTTGGAAATTAAAAAAAATAATAAATATAATTTCAAATTTCAAAAAAAAATTTAAATACATTTTTAGGATTTCAATATATTATGACACTAGTGGGCCCGGAATACGTCGTCCTGCCCAAACTTTTTGAATACTCTTAAAGTATATAAACATCGTAAAACTGTCTAGTTAGCTTATCTAGACAATCATAAGACTTTTGGATTAGTTGATTAGTCATGAAGACTCTCTAAAAAGCCGTATGGACGAACTTACATAAGTATTCTTAAGAGAGCTCGCATCTCTAATAAATTCATGCCCAACAGAAACTACATTCCAACCCCTTTGCGACAACGCTTCCGTCCTATACCCGGTGTTGAACAATTTTCTACTATGCTACATTGACGATATTCACAAAAATACGTATATCTCACGAACCAATACACACAATCACATTGCAATAGGCTTAAAACCTCCGTATTGACAACTTCTAACACACGGAAAAATCATATTTGAAATTATTCAACGCTTTCATGAGAACACCCGTAACACGTAAGATATTAACATTAGTTAATCTAAAAAATTAAATATACGTAGTATGACCTTACCGTTTAAAGTAGTAAGGGCTCAAAATAGCCATGGATGAATCGATAAACAATTATGGTTAAACGAATATTCTCCTTTCTTCGTTTTATATTGAAATTCATGTATTTCTACATTTTGGTGATATTTGAAGAGCGCCACCTATCGGACAATGTTCAAACTATGCTAAGAACTTTCCACACGGTGCCCGTAAACACACACGTAATATTTTATTAAAATAGGTCTGGTTTCTATATAACATATATAGATAGAAGAAGAAGATAATGGGATCAAAAAAAAATATTTAATTTAAATATATTGATATTTACTTTTAATAATTTTCCGATTTTGAAGATATATTAAATAACTCTACCTACTGAGTTGGGTCACTGGGCTGTTTTTTTTTAAGTTTTTCACATAACTTTCAAAGCTACTAAACATTGGATGAGTTGAAGGCTTGTAAGTTTTGTGTCGGGCTTACATTTTCTACGAAGAAAGCTTATAGTCGAGTTGCTTGAGAAATGCGGAAGTAAATTACAAAGCTCCTTTGACAATTTTGACAATTTTTGTAATACGGCTCCAAATATTTTGGAGAAACAGGCAATACTGGCAAAAAGACAGACGAACAAACAAATAAACGGATATAGGAGCGAAGAGTCAGATAAATAGACGTACTTTAACCGATTTCTTTTGTCATCCTGATCATTTTGGCAATAAGGTTTAAGGGCTTTGTTTATATCCTCGTATATTTGGACACAGTAAATGTAATAAAAGAATTAATTTTTTTGAGCAAAGACCCTGATAATTGAAGATATCTTTGCCTCAACTCAGATCTCTTACTTACTATGGAATACTTTCAGACAATGGTTTCCTTATAAAAGTTAATGCATTTCACTTACCCCAATATGATTTCAAAATAAATGGTATTTCTAGCGAAGTCTTCATGTTCCATCAAGTTTATGGGTCAGTGTGTTCCATTGGGAAATGAGCTTATCTCAGTATTATTATAAAACTTCCGACGTATCCAGCATTTCCGCTGTTTGTTTGACATTTATGTCTTGGGCAGTGGTTTACAGTGGTTGCTCTCGTCACATGCCTTGCTATTGTGATGTTTGCGGCAACTGTTTATGCTACTGTCACGTGGCATCCGTCTCGGCCACATGTGGTAACGACAATAAAAGAACTATGTACATGTTCTGAAAAAAAAAAGAATTTTGCGCTATCAGCAAGTACACGTATATTTATTTATATATATGCTTTAACTAACAGATTTTGGCTGCTGGCTCAGCAGATACAGATTTCGTTTACCAATTGCGGCCCCAATTAATAGCGGTCTGGGTAACTGCAAGTATCCTGTTTGCATGACGCAATGCCGCTGGGTGCGTCTGGGTGACGCCATCATACCAACGCCAATGCCGCTTTGTTGTTCAAAGCTCAATGGACTGCAAAATGTGTGCCGTGGCAGCATTTGTCGTGGCGCACTTGCCAAAGCAATAGGTGTCCTGGCATTGGTTTCAAAAGGGAAATGCGTTCAAATTGCATTAAAATGCCAACACAGAAGCATAAAAATTATGGCCACACTTGGCCGGGATGCTGCAGGCAGCGCTCCTTTGCCTGCACCGCCTGGCCTGTCATAAGCAGCACGCCTGCTGTGGCCGCTATCGCAGTCTGGCAGCCAAGTCTTCGAAGGCGTCCAAGTGTAACAAAACGTTTGGAGGAGCAGGCTTTGGCAGTGGCAACGTTGAAGCGTGTAGAGCTCCTTGCCGCTGGCGCTTTGGTTGCACGCAGCGTCAGAAATTAAATTGGCAAGCCACCAACTAACGTGGCCAAAAGGCAGCGTGCAACATTGAACGCTTTTGACATATTCACGCGCGCGCTGCTTCTTCTTCTTTGTTGTTATTGTTGTTGTTGTGCTTGGCGGCGTCTCCTTGTCTGTGGCATAATCATATATTCTCTGGCTGGTACTTATTATTTGGTTTGCTGCTTGTCCTCTCTAGCTTTATTTTATTTTCATTCTTTTTTTTTTTGGCAAATCGGCAGGAAGCTCTGCTAAATTATGTCTTGTTTATGTGGCATTGCATATTTATGACCAACGCGACGCACAATAAAAAATTGCTACAAAGAAATTGCAAATTTTAGTTGACCATGCCTCACTTGCCCCATTCCAGTGACCATGCCCCAAACTTACCACCATACAATGCACGCAAAAACAAGTTCAATGTTTGTTTGCCTTGTCCAGAGAGCGCAGCATAAACAAGTTCATAATGATGTTATTGTGTTGGTTATTGTTGTTGTTGTGAAGCCCTATGAAAGTTTATTTGTACACCTTCAGCCGCCATCTCTTGAGAAAGTTGCTGACAAGTGACTTGGTGACAGACTTGGTCCAAGCCCCATGTCACGCCTCTTGCCTGTTGCGGCTTTAATGAGTGTGTCCAAGCATGCGGCAAAGTAAACAAATATTTGCAACAAGTCAACACGTGACGTCATCAGACTTGAATTTAATGAATGAAACTAGCTAGGGTGACCAAAGAGCCTGTTTATGTTTTGAAATACTTAAGGAATTTGTGTTTTTATTGCTGTTTTTTCTTCTCTTGCAGCTCAACTGCCTTGGTAGCATTCATTGTCCTGGTTGTAGTACATAACTCACAGAGTAGATTCGTAAGTATCCATTGATAGATCTCAGCTATTTTTATGAGTCACTAAATGTTTATACAAAAACCTCCGAACAGCATGGACAACGGCAAAAAAGACAATATGGAGCGAACATGTATTTACCCGACAGTTCGGTAACGCCTGGCGGTGAAGGTAATGATCCCAATGAATGGACTGATTGGAGCACACCCTCAGATTGCTCACGCACCTGCGGTGGTGGTGTTTCCTTCCAAACACGCGAATGCCTGCGTAGAGAGTAAGTTGCACGCCAAGTTTTTACCATGTGAGTTGCCTACAATAATTCTTTTCATATCAGCTCCAATGGCGAGGCTGTGTGTAGCGGCGGTAACCGTCGTTACTACTCCTGTAACACACAGGATTGCCCCGAAGAGGAGCCTGACTTCAGAGCTCTACAATGCTCGCGTTTTGATGACCAAAAGTTCGATGGCGTGCTCTATGAATGGGTGCCCTACACGAATGCGCCTAATCCTTGTGAGCTTAATTGCATGCCCAAGGGTGAGCGCTTCTATTATCGCCAGAAAGAGAAGGTTGTTGATGGCACACGCTGCAATGACAAAGATCTGGATGTGTGTGTGGATGGAGAGTGCATGCCCGTGGGTTGCGATATGATGCTGGGCTCCGAGGCCAAGGAGGATAAATGCCGCAAGTGTGGCGGTGACGGCAGCAGCTGCAAGACCATAAAAGATACCTTTACTACCACTAATCTAGCTGCTGGCTACAATGACATACTGCTGATACCCAATGGAGCCACGAATATACGCGTACAGGAACGGCAGCCTTCAAATAACTATCTAGCCTGTCGTAATCTGACTGGACATTACTATCTGAATGGCAACTGGCGCATTGATTTTCCACGTCCCATGTTCTATGCCGACTGTTGGTGGAACTATCAACGTAAACCTACAGGTTTTGCTGCTCCAGATCAGCTCAGTTGCAGTGGTCCCATTTCTGAGCCAATCTATATTGTGATGTTGGTGCAGGACAAGAATGTAAGCATCGACTATGAATACAGCATACCGGAGTCGGTAAGCCAAAGTCAACCCGATGTGCATACATGGACGCATCGCGAGTTTGGACCGTGTAGCGCCTCTTGCGGTGGCGGTACGCAGTCACGGGAGGTGACGTGCAATAATCGTATTAATCTGCAAGATGTTGACGAGAGTCTTTGTGATGGTCAGAGCAAACCTGCTGAGACTCAAGACTGCGGCACCGAACCCTGTGCGCCGCATTGGGTTGAAGGTGAATGGACAAAGTGCTCAAAGGGCTGCGGTTCAGATGGCACGCAAAATAGACAAGTCACCTGTGAGCGTATCTCTCCTACCGGGTAAGTTGCGAAGGTATTACAAAAAAATACTGTAAACCTACTAATGTTACTCACCTACAGTGAACATACACGTGAGGATGATTCCGTCTGCCTCCAAAAGGTAGGCAATAAGCCCGCAACCACGCAGGAATGCAATCGAGATGTTAAGAATTGTCCCAAATACCATCTGGGTCCCTGGACGCCATGCGACAAACTATGTGGTGACGGAAAGCAGACAAGAAAGGTTACCTGTTACATCAAGGAAAATGGTCGCAAGAGAGTCTTACCAGATGAAGATTGTGTTGAAGAAAAACCAGAAGTTGAAAAGGAATGCATGTTGGCCCCTTGCGAGGGCGTGGACTGGATAATTTCACAATGGACTGGTGTAAGTTATTCAACTACGCCAAAATGACTACAATAAAAAAAAGTAATAATAATTTTATTAATAATAGTGTGAAGCCTGCGGACAAAATACAGAGACGCGTACGGCTATTTGTGGTTCGAAATCTGGAAAGGTATACCCAGAGGAATTCTGTGAGCCTGAAGTACCACTACTGTCCAGACCGTGCAAGTCAAAAAAATGTGAAACTCAGTGGTTTACGTCGGAATGGAGCAAATGTTCGACACCATGTGGTAAGGGTGTGCAGTCCCGCATTGTTATCTGTGGAGAATTCGATGGCAAGACAGTTACACCAGCAGCTGACAACTCAAAATGTGATGCCGCTTCCAAGCCCGAAACAGAGCAAGAGTGTGAGGGTGAAGAGAAGGAATGCCCTGGCGAATGGTTCACAGGGCCTTGGGGCAAATGTACCAAGCCCTGCGGTGGAGGTGAGCGGGTTCGTGAGATTTTGTGCTTATCAAATGGTACTAAATCAGACAATTGCGATGAGTCTAAACTTGAGTCAATCTCTGAGAAGTGCAATTCTGAACCGTGCAGTGAAGACCAAGTCTTGCCGCTCACAAGTACTGACAAGCCTATTGAAGATGAAGATGATGAAGATGAGTGTTCTGATGAAGACGAAGAAGATATGGATCTGGTTACTGACGGACTAACCGAAGAAACTAAATCATCTGACGGTATTGACCTTGATGGAGATTCCACTACACTATCTTCGCTAATGACTGATGAATTAATGTTGAGTGACTCTCCTTCAGACGATACCTCTGTCGACTCATCTGCTTCAACAGACGCAACTGGCAGTACAGTAGAAGGATCTGGCGACAGTGACAGTACCGTTACTGAAGGTAGCGGAGATGAGAGCACAATAGATTTTACTGGAACCACATCGAGCGCTGACGCATCCGATTCAACTGATGTATCTGGTTCAACAGATGCTTCTGCGTCAACCGATTCATCTAGTAAATCATCTGATTCTTCGGATGAGACATCTGATAGCAGCGATGCGACAACTGAGGTCTCTGGATCTACGTCTTCAGATTCCTCTGATAAGACATCTGATACTAGCGATGCAACTACAGACGTCACTGGATCTACTTCTTCAGACTCTTCAGATAAAACTTCTGATAGCAGTGACGTCACAACAGAGTCATCTGCATCTACCGATTCATCTGATTCCACTGCTTCCTCGGATGCATCTTCATCAACTGATGATACTTCAGGATCTACGGATGTATCATCTTCTTCAGATGGATCTAGCGATTCCACTGATACATCTGGTTCGACAGAGGCTGCCACAACCGATGCCTCTGATTCAACTGATGCTTCTGCTTCAACTGATGCTTCTGCTTCAACTGATGCTTCTGCTTCGACTGATGCTTCTGCTTCAACGGATGCGTCTGCTTCAACTGATGCCTCCGCTTCTACTGATGCCTCAGATTCAACGGATACCTCTTCTTCAACTGACGCTTCCGCTTCAACTGATGCTTCAGAATCAACGGAATCAACCTCAACAGATGACAATACAACAGGATCAACTGAACCTTCAGTGTCGACCGAATCAACTGAATCAACAGAGTCAACCGAGTCGACAGAATCAACAGAATCATCAGTATCACCGGAATCAACAGAGTCTACAGAATCATCGGTATCACCTGAATCTACAGAATCGACAACAGATTCTTCAACAGAGTCAACTTCAGAATCGTCTTCAGATTCGACTGTTGATGTTTCGAGTTCTACTTCAGATTCCACATCAGACTCCTCAACAGATTCATCACAAACAACAAATTCAGATTCCACAGATGATGCATCATCGCAATCCACTTCAGATTCATCAACAGGTTCAACAGACGATTCTTCATCCGACGGTAGCTCATTGGCTACAACCGAGTCTGCATCTAGTAGCACAAATGATGATACGACTGGTTCGACGGATAGCTCCAGCGACACTTCCGATACAACTTCAAGTGTTACGGAATCATCAGACACTACCGGCTCAGATGTGACTACTGAAAGTGGACCATCAGATAGTACGGTTGAAAGTTCAAGTGTGGTGTCCACAACTGACGATACTTCAGGATCTACGGACGGGTCGTCTTCTTCAGACAGTTCGAGCGACGTGACTGAAACATCTGGTTCAACTGATGCCACAAGTGATGAGACCACTGGCTCTACAGAAACAGATCTCACTGGATCAACTGAAACTTCTGGCTCGACAGAATCAACCGATGCTTCATCCACGGATGTGACCTCCTCAGCTGTTTCAGAGGAATCTTCCGAAACTTCATCAACCGATGAAACTGGTAGCACTACTGTTGGTTCTTCCGAATCAACGGAAACAACTGAAAGCGGAGCTACCGATGAAACAACTGAAAGTGGTTCGACAGAGGAAAGCACTTCTGAAGGTTCAACAGATAGTTCTCTATCAACTGAAAGCAGCACCCAAGATATTTGGAGTACGACAGATGATGGGGAGACTAGTTCACCTAACACTTGGGAAACAGCTATTACAACAGGTCGCACACGTAAATGCAAGGCCAAGAAGAGAGATTGTACGAAATCCGAATATGGATGCTGTCCAGATGGAAAGACAACACCTAAAGGACCATTTGATGAAGGCTGTCCCATTGTTAAGACTTGCGCCGAAACGAAATACGGCTGTTGTTTGGATGGAGTGTCCCCTGCGGAAGGCAAAAATCACAAGGGCTGTCCCAAATCGCAGTGTGCTGAAACACTATTTGGCTGTTGTCCCGACAAGTTCACACCGGCCGAGGGTGAGGACAATGAAGGCTGCCCAGAACCAACTACCTTGCCACCAACTACAACCACCGAGCCAACAACTGAAGTGGAAGGTTCTGGAGAAACAGAAGATGATAATGTTGTTAAGTCATGCGCATTTGAAGAGTTTGGTTGCTGTCCTGATGGAAAGACTCCTGCCACGGGCAAAAACTTCCAGGGTTGTGCCCAACCGGAGTCCCGGCAAACTTGCGATAAGAGTGAGCACGGCTGCTGTCCAGATGGCCGCACAGATGCTGCCGGCCCTAATGGCCAAGGTTGCGCACCTTGCACACAGGAACCCTTCGGTTGTTGTCCCGATAATGAGACACCCGCTCATGGTCCACTTGGCGAAGGCTGCTGCTTAAACTCTCAATTCGGTTGCTGCCCCGACAACATTAACAGCGCACGAGGACCAAACTTCCAGGACTGCGATTGTAACTACACGCCTTACGGCTGCTGTCCCGATAAGAAAACAGCAGCACGTGGCCCACAGAGTGAAGGTTGCGCATGTGAAACTACGCCCCATGGTTGCTGTCCCGATAAGCTCACTGCTGCTAAGGGTCCCAAATTCGAGGGTTGTCCCTGTGAAACGATGCAATTCGGATGCTGCCCAGATGGTCTTACCTTTGCCCAAGGTCCACATCATTATGGCTGCCATTGCTCACAGACGGAACATAAGTGCTGTGAAGATGGCAAGACTCCCGCAAAGGGTCCCAACTCGGAGGGTTGCACGTGCCTCGAAAGCAAGCACGGCTGCTGTCCCGATGGTGTTACCAGCGCAGAAGATGATAAGTTTACAGGCTGTGAGAATGTGCAACAACCACCACAGAAATCCTGCGGTCTGCCTAAGGACACTGGTACTTGTGGAAACTTCAGCGTTAAGTACTACTTCGATACCTCCTATGGAGGCTGTGCCAGGTTCTGGTACGGAGGCTGTGATGGCAATGCAAATCGATTCGAGACAGAGTCTGAGTGCAAGGATACCTGCCAGGATTACACCGGCCAACATGTTTGCCTGCTTCCCAAGAGCTCTGGCCCTTGCCAGGGTAACTCGAAGAAGTGGTACTTTGATGTGGATCGTAATCGCTGTGAGGAGTTCAACTATGGTGGATGTTATGGCACCAACAATCGCTTTGACAGCCTACAGCAATGTCAACAGACTTGCGCTGCCAGCGAAAACTTGCGTGAGTTCAACTAAATAGCTTCAACTGTGTATTCCTAATAAGTGATATCTTTTTATCATACAGCCACCTGTGAGCAACCTATGGAAGGTGGTCCTTGTGCAGGCAACTTTGAGCGTTGGTTCTACGACAACCAGACCGATATCTGCCGTCCCTTCACCTATGGCGGTTGCAAGGGCAACAAGAACAACCATCCCACCGAACATGCATGCAACTATAACTGCCGCCAGCCGGGAGTACTTAAAGGTTTGATTTTTTGTTTACCAAATGCAAAGGTTTTTACTGGTGACAGTAGTTATATTTGCACAGTTACTTTGTACTTTGCATTTGTTGCCTCTGTTTTTTGGCTAGCTTTAAGCCTAAACTTAAATAATTTCCTGGTTAACGGTATGACTTTCCCACACTTTTCCTATTATGCATCCAAATATTGCTTGGTTTATTGTATGCCTGCTTGCTGCTTCTTATTTGCTTGTTACCAAACCTACAACACCTATACAACCTGTACCACCTGCACCCTCCTACATCCATTCACGTTGCGTGCCACGTCCAGATCATTGCTCACTGCCTAAGCAAACCGGTGAATGCAGCGAAAAACATGCCAGATGGCATTTCTCGCACACCGAGCAACGTTGCTTGCCGTTCTACTACACGGGTTGTGGTGGCAACAAGAACAATTTCCCCTCATTGGACTCTTGCGAGGATCATTGTCCCCGGCAAGTTGGTAAGCTTTATATGTTGTGGCGTACAGTTGGAGCTGAATTTTATGTGCGCACTACCTGAGAAACGATCTTTGTATTAACACTTTCAATTTATCTGCGCCTTCTATAGCCAAGGACATTTGTGAGATACCCGCTGAGGTGGGTGAGTGCACCAACTACACGCCGCTTTGGTATTATGATACCAAGGATGCAGCTTGTCGACAGTTCTACTATGGCGGTTGCGGTGGCAATGAAAATCGTTTTACTAGCGAAGAATCTTGTAAGGCACGTTGCGAGAAGCGACCAGAACCAACAACACCACCTCCACCCCAGCGCCCTAGCAATGTGTGTGAAGAGCCCGAAAGTGTTGGCGAATGCGCCGAATATGTGCTTAAATGGCGCTTCGATTCCACAATTGCTGGCTGCCGCCAGTTCTATTATGGCGGTTGCGGTGGCAATGGAAACCGCTTCGAAACAGAGTCTGACTGTATGCAGCAATGCGCACGTCAAGAGCCGCCACCACCACAGCGAGAGCCTGAGCCACAGCGCAGACCAGAGCCACAACCACAACCATCTGGAGATCTTTGCGAGCAAATTGCTGATGTCGGTGATTGCGACGATTATGCGCTTAAATGGACATTTAATGCTACTTTGGGATCATGCCAGCAGTTCTACTACGGCGGTTGTGGTGGCAATGACAATCGTTTCGAAGATGAGCAAACTTGCCAGAATCGTTGTAGCCCTCAGGTAGATAATCGTTTTGGCGAGTCCGAGCCCGAGCCCGAAGAGCCGAAACCAGACAATGTGGCCCAACCTGATCTGGCTAAGTGCTTCTACCCAGCAGCGCCTGGTGACTGTGGCAACAACGAGACGCGCTGGTATTACAACAGCCATGAAGGTTTGTGCGACGAATTCATCTTTACTGGTTGTGGTGGCAATGAAAACAACTATGCCAGCGAAGAGGATTGCCAGAACGAGTGTAATGATGCGCAGACCACATGTTCGTTGCCACCAGTGCGCGGACGCTGTGAGGACATCTCACGTCGTTGGTTCTTCGACGAACGCACTGGCGGTTGTCATGAGTTCGAGTTCACGGGTTGCCGAGGCAATCGTAACAACTTTGTAACTGAAACGGAGTGTTTGAACTTCTGTCGTAGCGATCAGCCTCCACAGCAACCAGAACCCCCAGCTCCGGTAAGTGCTCAAGGCAAGAGATTATACAAGACATACATATAATAAGCATTTAACCACTTTGCAGACCTATTCTGTATGCAGTCAGCCACCAGAGGCCGGTGAGTGCGATAACTATACCACGGCTTGGTTCTATGACAATGAGAAAATGGCCTGCACGGCGTTCACCTACACCGGCTGCGGTGGTAATGGCAATCGCTTCGAGACGCGCGATCAGTGCGAGCGCCAGTGCGGCGAATTTAAGGGCATTGGTAAGTATCTTAAAAGGAATTCTACATTTTTTTTTGGTTGTTTAAATGTATTGTGTTAGACGTTTGTAATGAGCCGGTTACTTCGGGCCCCTGCACTCAGTGGCAAACACGTTACTACTACAACCGCGAAAGCCAAGCCTGCGAGGCTTTCACCTATGGCGGCTGTGATGGCACTGGCAATCGTTTTAACGATCGCTATGAGTGCGAAACAGTTTGCATTGCTGGCCGCGAACCAGAGCCACCAGTTGGTTCTACAGGTAAAATTGTTTAGGATATATGGGTGTATGGAATTCACTTAACCCATGTTTTGGTTTGTCTTTGTGTAAGTAGATATATGTCGTCTACCGGTTGTGATTGGGCGTTGCAATGGCCCATCGGTAATGGAACGTCGTTGGTACTATGATGATGAGCGCGGCACCTGTGTCTCGTTTATCTATTCGGGTTGCTCCGGCAATCAGAACAACTTCCGTTCGTTCGAAGCATGCACGAATCAATGCGGAAGTAAGCCTCAGAACTCCCACTTAGAAACACCCACCAATAGCACACTGCACCCACTCGATACCCACAATGCACCAACTTTGCACTCTGCACTTGAATTAGCTTGATTTTTAAAATACTTTAACTAGCTTTTAAGCGTAGTATCTTTTGAGTAGTATATAGTTTTTGCATGTTCATTGCTCATTTTAGCTTGGTTCTAAGCCAGCACGCTCTTCGCTTTGATATCTATACTTTCACAATGTTCCCTTATTTACTGAGCGTTACTATTTTCACAGCCCCGGTTGATCAAAACGAGAAAAATAACGAAATCGCACCTACTCGCTGCGAGACCTACGAAAACGAATGCCACGATTTGCGCTGTCCTTATGGCGTGCGTCGTGAGGCTGCACGTTCGGATCCGGAGTGCACGCAGTGCATCTGCGAGAATCCCTGCGAAGGTTATCCATGTCCCGAGGAGCAACAATGTGCCATTGAAGTCTCCAATGGTGGCGAGCGTCAGTTTGTGCCCGTTTGCCGAGACATCAACAAACCTGGCGCCTGCCCACCGTTGGCTGCTAATGCAAGCAATTGTGCTCTCGAGTGCTACACTGATGCAGATTGCCGTGGCGATAACAAGTGCTGCAATGATGGTTGCGGACATCTCTGCGTGCGACCATTGAGCCCTAATGCGCGTCCTACCACGCCGGCTCCTGTGGTCATTTATCCAGGTGACATAAGAGCCGCGCTAGAGCCGAAGCAACCTCAGGAGTTGGATGTGCAGACGTCTGTGGGCGGCATTGCCGTGTTACGCTGCTTTGCTACTGGAACACCAGCGCCGAACATCACCTGGTCGCTGAAGAACGTATTGGTAAGCAACGCTTAGGCTAAATGTGGTAGAGCGTAGAACATCTTGGTTATTGTCTTCAATTTTTGACAGATTGACACCAACCAGGGTCGCTATGTGCTGACCTCCAACGGCGATCTGACCATTGTACAAGTGCGTCAAACCGATGATGGCACCTATGTCTGCGTGGCTAGCAATGGACTAGGCGAGCCAGTGCGTCGCGATGTTGTGCTACAAGTTACAGGTATGTTCACTTTTAACCCAAACTCTTGGCTGGTGTTGGTATTTGGACTAACTCTAATGCATGTGCATTGTTTGCATGTTGTTTGCTTCTAATTTGTTATGTGCCTTTTGTGTTGGTGTTGGTAGAGCCCACTGAAATACCGGCTTATATTTATGGCGATAAGAATGCCACACAGATTGTGCAACTCAATCAGCGTGCCTTGGTGCGTTGTCCAGCTGGTGGTTTCCCAGCGCCGCATGTTAGCTGGTGGCGCAACAATCATCGTTTAAGTTTGGTCGGTGAGCGTTATGAAATGACGCGGGAGTACTCAATGTTCTTCAAGTCGATACAATTATCGGATCTGGGTCCATACACTTGCGATGTGTACAATAATAATGGACGGCCAGCTTCGATGACAGTTATTTTGAAGGCGATAGGTCCAGCGCGTGCAGTTACCAATCAAGATAGCAAATACTTGCAGTATGTTATTGATCCGGTAACGGCGCCTGTGACACGTAGACCCGAATATCCCTACCGACCGCCACGACCGGTGTACGTGCCACCACCTTATGTAGATTATACACCACAAAGATCGGAGGTGACGGGTAAGTCTGCATGCATGTTTTAATTTCGCTTAAGGGTTGTGTTTACAAAGTTTTTTCGTCAATGTATTGAATATAAACTAATGTTTATTTTTGGTTTATCTCACGCAGTCAATGCTCAAGCCGTACTGGGCTTGGATCCTCAGAATAGCTACACCCCAGGCTCCACTATTGCTATGGGTTGCTCGGTGCAGGGCTATCCCGCGCCCAATGTGACCTGGAGCAAGGACTCCATACCTTTGTACAACAGTGAGCGCGTGCAAATAACATGTAAGTTCAAGTGCTTTTTTTTCGCCCTTAAAAATCTCTATGAGATCTTGTTTTATGCAGCTGAACCGCACCGCTTGGTCATAAGCAACATCACTACGGATGATACCGGCACTTATAGCTGCACGGCCAGAAACTCACTTAGCTATAGCACTAGCGAACAGTCCGTCTTTATTGAATGTAAGTTCACTGCCAACTCGCATTAACTGCCTCATCACCTAACCTACAATCTAATCCCATGTATTTGCAGCCGCCATACCCGTTTCACCCGAGTGTGTGGACAATCAATTCTTTGCCAACTGCAAGCTGATTGTCAAGGGACAATATTGTAAGCATCACTACTATGCCAAGTTCTGCTGTAGATCCTGCACGCTGGCCGGACAAATGACACAGCAGCATCCGAATGCCTTGTAAAAGCGGCACAACATGTGCACCCAGTTTCTAGGGGCACAATTCCAATAAGTTGCAATTGATGCATTAAACTTTGAAACTTAGCATTTTGTTAGCATTTCACATTGAATTGAATTAAAGCAATGAAGAATAAGCGTAGAACCGCTTTTTTATAAAAGCGATAAACCCAAAACTACAAATCTTCCAATCAGAAAGCCAACAGATCAAAAACCATATTATTTTTAATTTCAGAGCACAAGAGCAAATAGTATTAGTTTGTCTTATAATTTGTTCCTATTTATTCTTGATTAACTTTAAATTCAATCCATAGAAAAGTGGCTACTATGATTTTTCATTTATTGTAATTTTAGTATTTTAACTATTTGTGCATTGATTTCAAAACTAGCGCGACCAGAGTAAAAAATTTAAGTTTAATCAAAAAACAAAAAAAAAACATTTGTAAATAAATTAAAATAAATAAAATTTGCATATAAACCAACACCAGAGTATTCAGAGCAGAATTCTTACCTTTCTTCTTTATTCCAAAGCATATATTATTTACTTTGTATACAATACAATCTGCCGATGTAACTCTAGGGGCTGGCTATTCTCTGGGATGAACATTTCCATGGGAGATTCGGGTAAGTTAAATAAGTTACTGGAAGCAGCAGCAACTGTGGGCAAGATAAATAAGAGATACTGAAAAATGCAGTTGATCTGAGTTGTCGGACAAGGACGATATATTGGTATAATAAGGTGATGTCGTGAGTGTTCCCTCTCTCGTTCGGTACCTTATCGTGAGTGCAAAGCAGGTTGTTAACGAGTAAGGTTGGTTGCGGACGAAGTTTTTTTTATAATTTTGTTTAATTTTATTTTTAACTTGAAGTATTTTCAAATATTAAAAAATAATTTTATCTTATTCACACTTCCAAAGTCATGCCAAGTGAGCTTTTTATACATACAATAAGGGTTAGCTTCTACGGACGACATCACATTAAATTATACCATCCGCAAAATTTTTGAACACCTATTTCCCATCTTAAAACTAAGCAAAGTACAAAGTGACTGTTTTGGTTCACACACAAGTGTGTAAAGTTTTGCAACGAAGAACTATTACAGTAAAGATGTTGTCCTTTCTTGGTAGACCATTAACAAATTGCGAATTATAAGAAAAAACCAGAGAAAATTCAACTTTTTTTTGCCTTAGTTTTCTTAGTTTACTGTGAATAATTTTTGCTTGAGATTTATAGCTTGTTTATGGAAGATGTTTGTCATAGCCAAAATTTTAAATTTGGATTCGACAATAACACTAATTTAAATTTAAGGGTCATCGAGAGAACCTTCGTAAAAAAGTTTTTTTGGGTAATTTTGTGTCGAGAATCACAAGAAGTAAAAAAAAATATAATTAATGTATAATTAATTACAAATTTTCAGCATGGTTTTTATGAATGTCTTCTGTTTTATTCCACGAACAATTTGAGTCTAAGATCTTTAAAATCGGGTCAAAATTGCATGTGCTATGGAACCATGTACCAAAGTTCCAATCTTCACACTTTTGTAGGCTAACAAATAGCAGTCGTGAATTTTCGTTCATGGTTCCATTACACTTACAGTTTCTATCCGATTTTAAAGATATTAGACATAGATCTTAAAGTTTGTTCACGAGATATTAACGAATTACTGAAAAGTGTCCAAGAAACATGCTGCCATTTTTGTGTTTCTCGACTCAAAATTTCCCTCAAAAAAGACTTATAACAAAGGTTAATTTTTTGTGTAAACTAATGTAACTATGGCAAACGGATATCTATCTTTCGATATGGAACGGTGCTGGTTGCAAGATCTTCCAAAACACAGCAAACGAACATGTTGGGCTTTAAATTTGGTTAAGTTAAATACGGCGAAAGAAAGAATCACAAGATGGCCGTTAAAAAGCGTTAGCCATAATTTACTGCTGAACACTTCTGTTCCCCCTGAACAAAAAAGTGTTAATAAATTTCCGTAGCTTTTGAATAATAAACTAATCACCCTGACATAAAACATGACATATAACAAAATTTTCAAATGTCACCCTTTAACAATATGGCAACGCTGCCGACTGAACGTATTATTGATTTTTCCGCTTTTGCTGTGAACGCAGCTGTTTAATGGCGCCTGCGCCGTGGATCTCTTGGGGGTTGCTTGGAGTTTTGGAGTAACACAAAAGTGCAACAAAATACTAAAACAAGACAATAAAAGTTGTTTGTGTGCAATATTTCTAGTTATATTTAGAAAATTATTAGCCACAAAATGGAGGACAGCGGCATAGATAGCGAGGACAGACAATCCAATATCTATGAAGATGGAGCAGCAGGCTTATTGGTAAGTTTTGTCGCAGTTGGCACAACGTGCAACCAAGCTCATTTTTAAACAACGCAGAAAACGGCCAGCGGAGCACCCAAACATATGTCAGATCTGGAGTTTGAGGTGGCTTTTAGGGGTGCCGGCAAAGTGTATGCGCCTACAACCATAGAAATCGATGAGGATGAGGCAGCACAGGGACATGAGCGTGGTGAACCGCCAAACACTTGCCGCATACTACAACGCAAACTAGAGCTAAAAGTGGAGCGTGCCAGACGCAACTATACGCAGTTTCAGGAGGAGCAGGTGCGTAGTGGTCATATAATTTTAATATAGCTAATATTCTAGCTGCTTAAAACACAGGCTACCAAAACTCAATCGGCCAATTTGATACCTATTAATCGTTTGCCCATACCTGGCGAGCCGGAACAGAAGCCACTGGTAGACTATAAAAGCGAGAGCAGCGATGAGGCAGAGGAGATTAGTTTCTTTCCCGCGCAGCTAAAACATGCCAAACGACGCCAGCAAAACCATGAGCTGACTGATACTTTTAGCATACAAGAAATGACCATTGAGTCGGATTTGGAGTCTGATGACAGCGGTGGCACGCAAAATCTGGAGCTACTCTTGCCCTCCATGAAGACAACCATTTTAGACAAGTTCAAGAGCTGCTTTGGCTGCTGGCGGCGCAGATAATGCCAGGAGCGTACAAGCAATTCCAGGTGCAGGCACAAAACACGTTATTAAATGGCACTTTATAGCACTAGCAATAGAGAAAACGAAATACGATGTCAGTAACCATGAAAATAATACTATTTGCAGTAAAGCTTATAAAATATTAGACAAAATGATAAAAGAAAACAGCAGCTCAGACTTTTCTTTTTAGGTATCCGTGTTGAGTACTAGACAAACGCCTTGTAGTATCCAATGGCTTAGATCCTCGCTAGTAGCCAAGTTGGCTTCAAAAACCAAACCCACGCCCATGGCATTGCGGCGCAGCGATGTAGTATAAACGGGCGCCAGGAAGGTATTCTGCAAAAATAAAGCACAGTGTACATTTAAAGTCAAAAACAATTAGCTTGTTGGTTGGGGGGTACAGCCATTAGTTGTGTGTTGGTAATTTAGTGTGCTGCATTTAAACAAATATCAAGGCGTTACACGCCCCCTCATGTTATATCCAAATACATGCGCACATTAGTACTTGTCACTTGCAGGTGACGCAGTAGTAACAGTAACAGCCAACCACACAAAGTGTACCCCTCCTCTATACACAACGCGCTGGAGCCGCCTACAAACCTGTAGCTTAAGGCGGTGCACTTCAATGGGTACCACTGCCAAAATGGCCAGCTCCTCGACCAACACTTTGGGCAACGAACGCGCCAGCTGATTAGTTTTCATGTCAAAGCGTGCGCCCTCTATGTACAGACCATGCACATAACAGCCCTAAAGTGGCGCAGAGTGTGGAGGAGAAAAAAAAGTTTGGTGAACGATTAAAATGCAAACAGAATTCTTAATTACGAAATTAGTGCCAGTCCGTAGTCGGAGTGACACCGGGGTGTGGCTGTTGGCCACATAGGGGTCATAGTTTTGCATTTAGAGCGGCTACTACTGCTACTCACCGTTTTGGGACGCTCCTCTACATCGTCGGGATCCGTAAAGTCGGTTACATAGGTAAAGAGTGTTGAGCGGTCCAGCGGCCAGCCATTTCGACGACAGGCCATCTGTGTGGCACAAAGCAGTTGAATGATAATGAGTGGGTGGGTGGTGGTTTACTTAGTTCTTACCTGCACCAATGCTGTCAGATAGCTTTGTGGTATATGCAGACCGGACAGCCACATGACCAACGGTTCGCCGGACAATGTCCAATACTTGTACTGCACGGAACGTTGCTAAGTGGGTGCAAAAGCAAAGGCTGATTAGTGAACCAGAGCCTTGATTGATTTGCTGTAAGCTGATTAATGAGCTGCCCCAAAGTGTGGGGTAGCTCTGCTAGCATATAGTTATGTGCCACCTACCTTCAAATGGCTCAGCCAGCTAGCTAGCTGTTTACATGTAGCCGGCGCCAGTTTACTCCAAGCGACTGGCAGCAGGCCATTAAACAACGAGTTGGCAATGTTGTCCAGCACATTGTCCATGCCGATTTCACCAGCTATGGCCTGTGGCGGAATGCAGCATCAATGCAATTAAATTAAAAACCATACAAAATGTGGCAGGGTGTTTAACCCATGTGTGTGCTCTAGTGGGCGTGACACACGCTTGCCAAGACAAAGACAACATTTGAATATATATTTTGGCAACAAAATACTGCACTGTTTGTCGCATCAAGCTGCGGTGCTGGGTGTGCTCACGCCCACTTTACACTGGCCACTTGCCAAGTTGTCAATGCATAAACAAAATACAAAACAATGCTGAAGGATTTATGTGACAGCAATGCATGCAATCTCTTAGTTTACCTTGCGCAGCAGCTCCAACGTTTTCTTCATGCGCACCACCAGCAGATTAAAGCGATCCAGCTCCTGCAGCAGCACCACACCCGTCGGCGAAAGACTCATTTGTATTTGTTTGCGTATGCGCCAAGTCTCAAAGGCCGCCGGCAGATTCTTCAGTATATCAGAAGCCACATTGTCTATGAATTCGTCGCGGCTGATGCCACCTGTGCCCTCACCTAGAGTTGTGTCAATGTGGTAAGAGAAAAAGGAATTAGCAAAGCTTGGCAGCAACTTAATATTTATGCACAATGTGGTTTTTACTGTGCATCTTTTATGCTACAATTTCTTTCATTCATTGACATTTATTTAAAGTAAATTTTTATAATTTTCGTTTTATCTGCTTTACATCCTGTCTATAGATACAATTTTATTGTAACCTGCTTTAAACTTTTTAAAGTACCAATTAGCAAATAAATCTCATGAATATGCAAATTATCAGCACTTTTTTGCACGCTACGAAATTAAAGAAGGGTACATAGTTTGGGTAAATAGCTTGCGTATTCGGTTTTGTCATCCTCGAAAACGATCAGCGTATGTGGGAGTTCGTATTGAAATTGGAAAATATTGGTTAGACGCAGCCCCGACAAGAGGCTGGGGGCGAGAATTCCCCGCGGGCACAGAAGTTTTCTCAGGGGTTCGGTGTATTTACTGTCGTTATTGAACCTAAAGGTGTAAAAGAGGGAACTTGTAATCCCCTCGGGCCCGCTTTTTCTCTGGTTACAAGTTACGGTTTCTTGCCCAGCCGTATATGGTATAGACTGTGAACATCTAAATAAAAATAACGACTAACCGAGCTTATACTAATAAATTTATTAAAAATACTCTTTTATATTATTATTTTTAATTATTATAATTTTTTTTTTTTAATGCAAAAAAAAAAAACATTCCCAACTTAAAATGATTTTTTTTTGCCACGGGAGATAAGTTTATTTAAATTTTCTGATATTAGCATATAGCTTATTCATAAGGGTGTTTCAAAGGACCTCTAAAAAAACCAAAAGTTTTATTTTGACATTTTTATTTTAGGGCATTTGGAAGTTTTTAAAGACTGTACCAAATTTGATCAAAATCAGTTGATTATATTATCATGTGTGTTCATAACGTAAGGTGACTTTTCAAATTTCGCGGGCAACGTATTTTCGATTATCGATTTTTTTATTTTGTTGTGTTGGTACACTCTTCCCGAACATCTGTACCAAATTTCAAGTGAATGGCATTTTTTGTTTGTTTGTGAGAGGCGTAAAGGTTATAAGTGTTTTGCGTGCTCGGCGCTTTTTTGCTATCGAAAAATATGGATCAACGAATTTGCATCAAATTTTGTGGTTCAAACTCTTCCAAGATGGCCGGGAAGATGCCAATGACGAGCCTCGCTGTGGTCGCCCAAGCCCGTCAACAACTGATGAAAAACGTTCAAGCAGTGAAGAAAATTGTTTTGGAAAATCGTCGAATCACTATCAGAGAAGTTGCTGAGAATGTCGGTATATCGCTTGTTTTGGGCATGAGACGTGTGTCAGCGAAGTTTGTTCCGAAATTGCTAAATTTTGACCAAAAGAACCGTCGCATGAGCATCGCTCAAGAGCTGTTGAATGACGTCAACGTCGACCCAGATTTACTTAAAAGGGTCATATAGCTGGTGGAATCATGGGTATATGGTTATGATATCGAAACCAAAGCCCAATCGTCCCAATGGAAGCGGCCAAGACCGAAAAAAGCGCGCCAAGTTCGCTCAAATGTCAAAGTTTTGCTCACTGTTTTCTTCGATTACCATGTCGTGGTGCATCAGGAGTTCTTACCATATGGTCGTACGGGCAATAAACAGTATTATCTGGAAGTTATGCGCCGTTTGCGAGAAGCAATACGAAGAAAACATCCAGAATTTTGGAAAAACAATTTATGGCTTTTGCATCACGATAATGTCCCTGCTCACTCATCTTTGCTTGTGAGAAATTTTTTGGCCAAAAACAACACCACAATCATGCCTTAGCCACCATATTCACCGTATTTGGCCCCATGTGACTTTTTCTTGTTCCCTATGAAAGGACGGAGATTTGCAACGATTGAAGAGTTAAAGACTGCATCGCTGGAAGAGCTTCGGCTATACCGAAAAGTGCTTATGAGAAGTGCTTTGAGAATTGGAAAAGCCGTTGGCATAAGTGTATTGTATCTGTGGGGGATTACTTTGAAGGGGACAACATAAATATTGATGAACAAATAAATATTTTTTCTTAAAAATACAGTCACCTTAATTTTTGAACACACCTTGTATAGGACCGATTTTTAAAAAACACAATTTAAAAACAAAAAATAAAACCGTAGTTTCAGTTTTTATAAAGATCGTTTCGAAACAACATTTATTGTTTCGCATTTTTTTATAATCCCCAGTACTGTACCAAAATTGATCAAAATTGTTGACAATATCTCGTAGCCCCCATTTTTGGAGCAATATTAGACTGTTTTTAGTTTTTTTATGAAAATATCGTATCCAAGTTAGGCATTCGGAAGTTCTCTAAAGTTTCAAAGCGCTGTACCAAATTTGATCAAAATCGGTTGAGTATATCATATTCATCCAATAGGACCGATCGGTCGAAAAAACGTTTTTGAAGAAAAATTATTTTTTGAATTGTTATTGAAGATTTTCTAACCGGTACAGGGTATCCAAAAGTCGTCATCGCTAGATTTTAATGTACGCCATTTTTTAAATATATTTATTGACTCGATACTAACATAACTCTAGATAGGTAATATCTTTGGTATACAATTTTTTTAAGTGCATTACATTCTAAAATAAAAATGAAAAATTAGTCTCGATGGAGAATCGAACCATGCTCTATAGACGCAGCGTGTTTGCTTAAGATTTAACGCGATATTTAACGATATTTATAATCCGATTATAATAATGTTTGGTATCTTCCCCAAAGAAAATGAAAATTGTATTTTGAAATTATATGGCAAAACATCTGGCGGGCACGTAAGGATCTTAATCTAAAGTTTAGTTACTTTAGGTACTGTAGTTTCAAAGATACGGACGTTCAGACAAAAGTAGTTAAGGTAACAATGAGGGGCTCTCTGTCATCTTCTTTTCAATGCTACATTTCCAGAAACTTAAACCCCACTTGCAAATATTTGCGTTCCCATAAAACTCATACTACAAAGATAAAGTTAAGCGTAAAGGGTGTATTAAAGTCAGAATATCCCGACTGTTACCGGTAGACTTAATTTTATATAGCTTGTTGAATTGAAATAAAATTGTTAATTTTTTCGATTGTGCATGGTAAATGTTTGCCGTTTCTTTTGTAGTCACTATCGGCAGTAGTGTCACTCTTGTTATTTTTATTGGTTATATTTTTTCTTTTCGGTGAAATGGGTAAATACTTTACCAGCTGGAACATCGGGCGGTATCCATTTAGTCACTGTTGTGCAGCAGTGTAAAGGTGTTAAAATGGGTAGGAATTGTATATACAAGTTATTTACATAGCCACTTATGCATATGCATAGACATGTCAATGGGCGTAGTGTATAAGTAGAAAATCGAAAATTGCATGCTGATGGTGAATTTTAATAAAATTATCGACTTTTAGGTGACGCTTTTGCGTTTTCATTTTTTTGTGGGTTTTGCACCAAAGTGCTACTACAGTGGTTAAGTGCGGTGAAGTTGGAACTCAATACGCAGCGAATTGCGCGGAATGTGTGTGAAAGTGACTGCAGCCATATTGATCCCAAATCCTCGAGTGTGATTGTGTGTGTGTGTGCAGCTATTTTAATTTTTAATGTGTACACCATTGTTGGCATGTGTTGGTAATAATGGCGCATGCAATAAAGTTAATTGCAAAACCGCAACTAATTAATTAAATTAAATTAAAAATTTAACATGCCAAAAAATGGCGAAATCGCACGCACATTGCACAACAATAAAACGCACAATAATAAAAATCAACAACAAGATAAAATGTAATAAACGACTGACAATAGTCATATAAATCGAACTTATTACATATGTATGCATAAAATACATAGACTTTAAATACATAGACAACAAACAATGTAAACAAAATGCTTTAAATAGCTAATGGAAACTTTTGTCATAGGGCATAAATATAAATTAAGTACTTACCAGTTTGTGGCTGCAACTCAATCAAACTATTCCAAATGCTGCGCGCCGCCATTGTATAATAACCGATTTCCGCATTTGGATGCAAACCAAATACATCCGGCTTATTGACCAGCGGCAGTACGTCAATGTGTGCTGTAATCAATTTATTACATATGTAAATAGCTATTACGCATCAAAAACCACACCCAAACCACTGCACTCTCACCTATAAAGTCCTCTTTTAATAGGGTTTCATTATCGGGCAAACAGTAGTCCGCATACTCATCCTGATAAAAGTGATACGGACGAAAGGTATCAAACAGAAAATCGCCCATATACTCATTCATATAACAATTCGTAATGCGTCTGTCAAAGTCATCTATAACACGACCACCATACATAACTTCACCTATTAGATACTTGAGACTGTTCCATGGTATCTTCTCCATAGTGCAGCGACTTAAATAGGTGCGCAATATCTCTGTGCAGACTTCAAAGTCCGAATCGTTAAAGTCGTATGCTATGTTCCAGCCCAATTTATCATACTTGCGGCGCTCCTAAATAGTAAAAAGACAGAAAAAGAGTGAACCATCAATAACATTTTGGCAAAAAGCTGCACTGCCAAATCAATTGTGCAACTTTGACGCAGTTGCATCCGAAATGCTTTCAAGCAGCAAAAAATTAAGAAATTAATAAATAAACAAGAGCACATTGTTGCAAGCTAAAAGCGCATGCAGAGCACAGCAGCTGCGTCATCCAAAACATATTTGGCTTTTAGCTAACTTACTTGCACTACAGCATGGAAGAAGGCCAAGACATAGATTAATGTAAGATATGCGGGATGTGAGCAGGCATCCAGACGCTCCTGCCGCACTTTAATGTAAGTGGAGCGCAGATTGAGTTTTAAGCCATTGGGCGGTTCGGTGACCACTGCAAAAACAAATTAAAGTTGGTTATTTGCAGTTGGCCAATAAATAAGTATTTATGCACCCTTTAAAGACTTTTGTAGTATGCCTATGGGGAATGTAGGCGTGGGGTCTGTGGTTATCCATAAACGAAAATCGGGATGTGGCGATTCAATTTTATCCAAAGTTTTCTCCAATTCGCGTACGAATTTAATTAAAAGATGTCCATTCTGCAGCATTAACCACTGACCTTGACGTACTGCGTTGTCCAGCAGCGTCATGGCAGCCTGGGAATTAAGAATAAAAGATAATACACATTGTTAATTGTAAATTGGTGGCAACTATCAGGTGTCAAGTTAATCTCTTTAAGGCAGTGGTCGACAAAAAACACACTCGCGTTTTCATATGCGTATGTGCGAGGCCGTATGCAGAGCACGTGAGTGCTTTAAGGAAATATAATTCTACTCTTTTCGAGCCGAATATCGGCATATAAAAACAATATACATCGACTGTGAATCGAACTTTGGCCTATGGACTTCGTGACGATATTTTGTAAGCCAGCATTCTACCAAATTAGGCATTTAAACTCCCTTTAAAGTCGCATATTGTGATTATTTACGATTTATGTAAGATATCGATATAAATGTCTTATTAAAATGTAATCGATGTAAATCTACTGTATGTAAATTTACAAAAAATATAATCGATGTTGATCTGTAACATCGATAAGAAGCACGAGGCAAGAAGATAGGAAAAAAAAACTAATAAGAAATCAAGTAAATAAATAAGACGGCTTAAGCTAGAAAAATATGTTTAGTATAATTTCTAGCCCATCTTATTTATTTTCGTAACTACTTATAAGCAAAACAATTAGCTAAAATGAATTACTTACATTCTCTTGTCCTTGGCCCAATGATATATGACAAAAGTTGGCCATGCCTATAATCGAATCAGCCAGCTTAATCAAATCATTTGTGGGATCTGATCCTGCGCTTAGTATAAAGCACACGGGCATGTGGCAAGTGGTTTGCTCATAAATGGCCGAGAAACTCACAACTGGTGGCATAATATAGTACTCATCCATCGTTTCAATAATGTATTGGTTAATGCAACGGAAGATGCGATCCACGCGGAAGCAGCGTAAAAACATTAATTTCTGTAGAGCGAAAGAGAAAGAAAGAAAAGTATGAGAAATGGACAGTCTTAAGATGGCATCCTAGGCGGCGCGCTGACAGACGTTGAGCCATTAGACCAAATAATAATACAATGACAAGGCCGATGATGTGCCATCAACACCAGTGCTTAATAGTGTTGGGAGTGATGCTTGTAGTGTTTTGTGGTGCTTGGTATTTGTTGGCGTTGCCACCCAGTTGCGGCTTTGAGCTCAACTCAAGTGCAAATTGGGCTCGCTTGGCTTGCCGCTGTCGCTGGTTTTAAGTATGACTGTGTGGGTGTAAATTGTCGCTCATCTAATGGCTTGGAAAATTGATAAAATATGGTAATGCATACATACATATATATCCAAACACAGATACATATATTGGCTGACAAAAACAGGCTGCTAATAACTTGAGCAGAAAATGTGCGCCAAAGTTGCAGGACGTAGCAAAAGTCGAGTGAAACTAAACCTTGAGCGTCCAACTATGTACATATGTATGTATGTTGTGTATCTGTGTGTGCGTGCAACTTGTACATAATAATCCTCTAGTTCAGAGCATACAGTACGAAATCCAATAACGCTCGATAGCAATAGCCAGGGTAAGCTCTTCAAGATGAAAGCATGCAAAGTAAAAGTACACAGAAATGTTGTTGGCACTTGCCTGGAATGGATTGCAATTGATGTTGTAGTCACCCGGGCATGGCACCTCCTCAGGATTCTCCAAGTCATACCACTGTCAAAATAAATAACCGGTACCAAGCGATTGCCATATGCCAGTCAGTTCGATTTTACAGGAATTTTGTGCATTTAATGGTGTTGTAGCAGCAATAATGATTTTGTTGGCCAAAAACGAAATGGATAACATGGAAATTTAAGCAAATGTTGTACAAGTTTTTACTAATAGGCTCACCTGCTTCCACTCCTCCACATAACGCGTGAAATGGTCAGGCAGTGTTTCAAAAGGATCCGGAAAATCAACGGCCAACTTGAGCAAATCCTCCCAGTTCTGATCAGGTAACCATTTGGTAGGATTGCTGCGTTCGCTTTTCGTTAACGCTATATTACCTTTGATAAAGAAGTCCAGCTCCTTCTGTGTCAAAATGTCATCACGCTGTGACAACTTTGTAGCTATTTGGAAGCTGAAGAGCAGCTTGTGCCGCTCAAAGATGCCCGTGCAGCCATAACTGTAGACATTCTCTGTCAGCGTTTTAATTATATTATTGAGTCGCTTGGCTAGTACGGTATCGGGCACGGCTTTGCGCAGCGAGTAAACAAAAACTTCCAAATAAGCAGCCAGCGCATATTGATACATACTATTAACGACGGCCATATCCGCCAAAGCAAAGAAGAGCACGGCACCACGCTTAGCCACTGGACGGTATCCATTACGTAAGACCTCTATATCTGCAGAGGTTTGCGCAGATTGCTGCAGCTGCTGCATGACAGTACCGGCTTTAGACTTGGTATTTTCCAAAGTTAGCACCAGCTCCACATTATCAAGCATGTTACCTGTAGAGTTGGCTAATTCACGCAGCAAAGAGTTCTCCAATTCCTGCAGCAATTGCTTGTTTTCACTGGTTTCTGTTATGAGTGTTTCACGACTAGCCTCCAAGTCCGGACGTTCCGTGCCTACAACTACACTTAGCAGTTGATCCTCCAGGCCCGTTTGGGTGACAGTATAGTTAATGACCAAAGCCTTGGCGTAAACAGATGGATCGAATTTTGGATTAGAAAACTTGGTTGTTAAGTACAAGCGGAAGTTAGGATCCCAGTCGACTTCCTTATCGCCTAGCAAGACAAACTTGCGTCCCGAAACTAGGCGTATGTTCTTCTGCATGATATCATCTATAACAGGATCTATGTAATCATCTACATCCTCAAATAAAACAGGTAGGCCATACATTATGGACATCTCAAGCTGTTTAAGGAAATCGCTGTCCGAAAAAGAAAGCACCTTTAAATTGTTTCGGGTTTCCTTTTTACGTATCCACATTAGAGCCTGTAATTGTGGATCTATGCAGAGTGGAAAACGAGAGGCGCGCATGGTCAGTATGCCATTCTGCAGGGATAACTCATCTGGTGGTAGACCCTCGGAGGTCCAATGCGAAATTTCCACATCCGTGGTTAGCTGCTGATCAATTTTATATGGCAGACTAATCGGTATGCCTGCGGCTATTATGTCCTCCAGCCAGTCATCAAATACCATGGCTTTCCGAAATTCCCAGGTAAAGGCGCCTGTATAAGCTAGGAATGAGGCGCTGATCAGGCAAACGCCCACGCAGTCTATAAGCTGTTGACCAAGTGAAGCCATATCCTTGCTCCATCGTATCAATTCAGAGCTTAGACCACTTATCAACTTGTCGGAGGCAATCAGACGCCGTTCCGCCTGCTGCAACATTTCGGTAAGCGCATTCATTTCTTTCATGGAAGCGGCATAGTGTTGATTTAGTTGATCCAGCTTCTCCTCCAACTTTTGTATCTCTTGATTAAGATGTTGGAGCATCTTAATTTGCGTTTCTTGCTCCTCGACCAAATATTCCACTCGTTCCTTCTTTGGCTTGACCTCGCGGTAAACGTCGAAGAAGCCGAGTACAGCGCGCACAAATCTAAGCAGACCTGCGCCAGCTACGGATATCTTGTGCATGTCATCCAAATTGCCACCCTTCATATGGGCACGACAATTGCTAATTTGTTTTGGCGTCAGAGCTTCGCAGTCCATTTCCATAAGACTCTTCAAAAAGCTAACATCAGACATCATGCCCTTAGCTGTCTTCCAGTTGATCTCCTTATAGCCTTTGAGTATGGCTACGCATTCGCATACCACCTGAACTGCAGCTGGTGGCGTTGCAAAGGAACGAATTTCAGTAATTTGCGCCTTATCCAGCTCAGAGAGAGCTTTTCGTGCCTCTTCCAAAGCTGGCATTGCCTCGGCCAAAATTTCTTCAGCTTCTTCCTTTTGCACAGCGATTTCTTTTCCTTTGATTTCTACTTCTACAGACTTTTCGGAGGCCTCCTTCTTTTTTATATTGGCCTTTTGTGTGGCAGCCTCTATAGAGACCAACATGGTTTCGCACTCCTCTGCTGCTATGGTTACTTTTTGCTTTTGACTGGTGACTGCAAGACGAAGTTCATCAATTTGTACAGAGGCTTCTTCAATTTTCTTGATACCCTCGCCTAGACGTGAGCGCTGTTGTTTGATGAACGAGTCTTTCTCCTCTGTGCATAAGTTTGGAAATCAAATTGAGCGTCTTATACTTATGGAAAAATCTGTTACACTTACCCAACAGTAGCAGATAAGTATTAATAAAGTCAAGATAATGCTTGGGGGTTACAAAATTGTTTCTTCGCAGTTTGGCCAAATAAGATCGGGAGTATACTTGAATTGTGGTATGCACATGTACCACATGATCCATGATAGCATCACGGTGTTGTTGAGGAATAAGCGCATGTTCTGTCATAAACAGGCGAGCCACAGCGTAAAGCGCTTGCTTAGGCCAGGGGAATACCCAGTCAATATAGGTGCTGCCTATAAGACCTGGAAAATTTCTGCAACGATTTCGTAAAGCATCACCGGCGGGGGACATGCAGAGCACTACATGCAGATTCTCGGCGCAGGTGCGCAGGAAGTAGGCCCAGACTGAGTCTCTATAAAAAGCGACATTTAAAGTGTGTATAGAACGTAAAAGATTTAAAGCTTACTTGGAAGCTGATACACCGTCTTCCTCAGCAAATTTGCGCACTTGATTGACAATGGAATCTTTATCATCATCGGCAAACAGCGCTGGCACTTGACCAACAGTTAGTATGTTGTTAATAAGCTCCAAAAAGCCCTCCTCTGCAATCTTTAAAAATATGTTTTTTATTTAGTGGAAAAATGGTTAACTGCTAGTAAACTCACCTGCGCTGTGGTGAATAGGAAAACCACCTTCTTGCGTTTAACACCCGCCAGTGTATATAAAGCCTTCAAATCCTCGCGAAAAGTGGTTTCATTGTAGCCACGTGAAATGGTTATTTCAAAGACCTCACACTCTGCCGCAAAGGCAGATAAACGTGTTACACATTTCTTTCCACTGCCTCCGACACCAATAAGCAGGACATGACCACGATTCATGCGCAACGTGCGATGCACACGTGTCAAGTGTTCCAAACAATCTTCAAAAAGCACCAACGTCATCTTTTGTTTACGATCACAGTACTCTTCGAGTATTTCGGTAAAGAGATGAAAAACTGAATTGTAATCTAAAAGATCTTCGTAGAAGCGGGGTTCAGCTTCATTGGTAAAATTGCGAAAATCGCCATAGAGCAGGGGATCACGCAGCACATAATCTGTGAGATTTAATATGACATTAGGTAGTTCATCAGCTTCCTCTTCCTCTTCGCCCTCTTCAGCGGCTGCTGCTGAATCATCCGCATAGGCCTCATAAAGCAAACGCGTTTGAGCCTCGAGTGCTGCTTCTTCCAAGTCAATAAACCCATTTGCCTCTTCGAATGAGGGCGGAAATCGTTGCTCTACTTCGGTAGCGAGATTACGACGCACTAATTTGATATCCTAGGAGTACATTTTGAGGTAAGAAAGTTACTGATGAAAAGGATGAAATTGAAAAATTTGGCTAGGAAATGGGTCCAATAGGACAAGAACAAGCCTTTTGTGATATGCGCAATGGGGATAAGGATATAGAATAGAAAGGGAAAATTTGGACCCACAACCTCTGGTAAGATATTTTAGTGCACTGTCGCTAGGCTATCGAGGCCGCTAGGAGTTAGGATAACTAACGAAACTTAATTCACCAACTTCCTAGAACCAGCCAACTTTCACAATTTTTATGGAATACCACCTCCAGAGCCCTGACTTTAAAAGTAATAGTTCTTAAAGTACTTACCGCTTCCGAAATAAGACGATCACAGATGATTCGTGTAAATTCATTACGCCAGACACGCACCAACTCTCGCAGATTCCTGAAGAAGGTCGGTTGAATTAGCATCATGCCCGAGAATATGCGTGAAAGATCCTTCAGATTGAATATGTAATGGAACTTGGAAGGTGTAGGCGGCAGATCCACAATGACCATCTGCAATTACCAACAACAGTATAATTACATGCAGTGCACACAATATGAGACCCCAGCTCCTAACTTCCGCACGGCAGGCACTACACAAATCAATTTTATCTCTACTAGCAATATGCATTCAAATGTAACCCACTCCAGACGTTACACAGCGGGCGGTGGCACTGCCAACTTGCTGAATTTACAGCCATTATCGACTTGCTGCCTGGCACTTCTGCTATGTTTGTAGTGTATGTGGACCAACCAGAAGCAGTCCTGAGTAACGACAATTCTATTCAAATAATTCATTTTACTCCATTTCGTGGCGCATTAATATCTTTTGCCTTGCGAGTCGAGTGTGTAAAAAAGACATACGAACTTTGGATGAGATGCAGGCGGGTATGGAAGCAGGCTGCAGGTGCTAGTAAATCATTTTTGGAGGCTGAGTGGCATTAGAGAGTGTTGGAGCAACACCCAAGCACTTGTGCTTGTGGCGGCAATTGTGGCGACAAATGCATTTTTATCTGCACGCAATGAAATGCGATAATATTTTAGTGTCAACAATTGTTAAAAGCACCATAAACTAATGCCAGCCAGCCAACCTACAGCCAGCTAGCTAGCTAGCTGGACACACAAGTGGCATGCAACAAAAAGAGCCAGAGCCTCTTCAGTTTTGCAGTGCCACACAGTTCAATACTTGAACATAATCAAATTTTTCTCAAAAACTATTTGTAAGCGGCTAAGATGTGCCAGGCAGATATTCAGCCAGACAAGGACATGGACACAGTCAACTAGGCAGCCTCAGTAGCGGCAACGGCATGCAGGATGGGGTGACCGACCATTGTGAAAAGCTGCTGCTATCAAGTTGCTACTTGGCGCTGCAGCCAGTCGTTTGGCTGGCTTCCTTCACTACGCACTCGAAAAACCAATGGAGCAGCTACCGAACTCATAGTGCATTACAGACCATTGAATAATTTCCATTGTATAGCATATATAGTGTTGCTCAGGACACAGCGTTTGACAGTGGCGGCCATAAAAGTGGGCTTGGTTGTTGGGGTGACGGCAGTCGCAACAAAGCAGATTATGAAAAATTGTCGTTATTTGCATATGTAAATCGAATTTCATAAATTCGGTACGGACTACTTTTAAGCTAGGGCATTTGCATACAAACCTTGAACAATTTAAGCGTCATCTCCACAATCATATCGACTATCATTTCGTATTTAGAATCGAAATTGCTAAATGTCATGTGGCCCTTGAAAATGGAGGAGTAGATTTGCACCAGTGATTCATCGTTTGGAAAGACAACGTTGTAGGTGGAGAACATGGATATAAAACGCGGATCAACTTCGTTACGTCCACCGCCGGCAGTGCCCATGGCAGCATAGAAAGTCATGTCCTTAAATTTCTTCCAGTTCAGATCCTTGTCGCGGTCGTACATGCCGCCGCGCTCAAAGAACAACTTAAGCAATGCAATGGGCTGCTGTGTGCCATACCTGAAAAGTGTGTAAGAGTTGGAATTTGTTTGCTAAGGGCGGCAAATACTACTCACTCATCCACCTGGGGCATATTCATGTCATCAATAAAGCAAGCAATTTTCTTGCCCATTGGTGGGCCATAGGTATCCTTGGTGCGTTTCTCGACGGCCGCCTCTAATGTGTGCTGCACATCCAACGAGGAGGTTCTTGATGAAAAATTAATATTGAGCAGTATCTGAAAGTAGCAAAGGATGACATGAGTTCGTTGTGTGTAGTGTAAGCACAGCCAGCACATGTGAGGCTGCTAGGATTTCAATTACATTGGTATTCGGATTGAGATTGCGCAAATATTGCATGATGGTAGCTGTCTTTGATGTGCCTGCCTCGCCAACAAGCAACACGGGTCGTTTTATCTGGAAAGCAAAATCATCATTAATATGATTGCGCCGCTGGCGCTGCCAACTTAATGACTTTTGGTGCCATCAATTCGAACTTACTTCGTTCATCAGCCCCAGCAGACAATTGGTGCGCGTATTATCCACAGTAGGCACCAAGATTTCACTAAACTTAACCATAGGATCATGCACATACGGCTTGACCACCCATTCCCAGGCCATCCAGCAATTACGTTTCACATCCCAAAAGTAGTCATATAACGTAGGTTTGCTCTGTGGAAATTGACCACCTTGTGCTGGCGTTTCCTGTGTATCCTGAAACAATGGAAAGCCACAAATGCGCTTCATAAACTCATCAAAAATAACTTGATGCTTTTCCACCAAGCAGGCACCCAACGAGCCATAAGCCGCCTGCAAAAAGCAGCACTCCAAGGTGTCCGTGTTAAACACATTTTGCTTAGGTTCATCCATGCTCATCATATCAGGTGGCGCGTAGATTGGCAAAAGCGCATCGTAAAGATTGCAAAATTGCGTGACCATATTAAGATCCGTTTGCATAATGACCATTTTGAGTGGTTGTCCCTGAGAGGTGCCATCCACACCTTCCAATATAAAGGCCACCGCCTGTGTAATAATCTTTTCGAAAAAGTCATTCAACAGCTCTCGTTGCGTTTCTGGACGAGTGTACACCCAACGCTGCCAGTACGGTGTATAACGCAGATTCTTTGGGTCAACATAGACCATGCCGGCGCGGGAAACAGTTGCAGGCGAGGCATACCACAAATTGCCAACTTCAAAGAGCAGCGCACAATAGTTTTCTAGACGTATGCGCTCACCATTGGCCAAAGTCAGCAGCTTGTTGTCATCCATGACAGAGTTCATATTCTCTATCCAAAGTGCATCCACGTCACCGTCAAAACACACATATCTACGTTCCTGGAATAGAAAGAGTAAGCATTCGGATGGTGTGAGCAGTACGACATAGCTTGCATTAGTCTAAGTGTGTTATTCAATGCCTGTGGGAGATAGGGGGCATGTGCAGCGCTGACTGCTGTCAGTGTGCCCAACGTGGTGCTAAAGATTACCGTGCAAAGTCATATGACTGAGTAACAGATTGAGTTGCCATGAGGCACAGTTTGTTTAGAGCGTCACTGGAGAGCCTTGCCAGCTTCTATGTCGGCTTGCCGCTCTTGGTTGTGCAATGGGATTTATTAGCGAATGGCGCGATTTCCGCATGACTGATGCTCATGCCACATAGACAACACACATAAGGACCCATATATATATACTATGTGTGTATGTATGAGTATAACCAGCCAGCCCCTGCCACATATGCATAGCTGCAGCTTTTAGTAATATCGTGCGACAAAAGCTACTAACGGCGTCTGAATTGACATTGAGCGGCGTTGTCGTCGTTGCCGTCGGAGTTGTGGGTGTTCCCGGATGCAGTTCAATTCAAATGGGATTACTCTGGCGGCTGACTAACTACCTAGGCAAACCGTAGTGGCGGCCCAGGTGACATGTGACCTGTTTCAGTCGTGACAGCAACCAGCGTCAAATTCAGCCTTGGCTTTATTCTCAGGTATGCATGTGTGCGTGTGTGTATTGGCCACTTACCTCACGCTCGATAGGCTTATTTATTTCACGGAATATATTTGAAAACAATCCATCAATCCAATCTCTTGTCTCCATATCCAGGTAGCCATACAATTCAATTACTGAGCATGCCTGTAAAAATTTTCGAGCATTACAAAACAAAATTTAAAAAATCGGCTTTTTGTGTAGCATTTCATCGAAATTTGTAAAAATTTTCAAAAGTGTTATCTAACTGGCTGATGGTAAAGGCAGTTTTACATAAAAATCGAAATTGGTTTGCTTTGAGCAGACTATTTTGATGAAATTTCTTTGGGTGGGGTTGTTGTAACCCGTTTAACTCTAACATGTTAGACTTTTCAGAAACTCATTTGTAAAAATATAAGAATTCTCCTAAAGGTATGCAACGATTTTTGTTGTTGCAGAAGTGGTCTTTGCGATTCCCTAAACCATTGCCGGTGGTACCTCTTTTTAATTTTAATCGTAAAGTCCAGATGCTAGAGTTTCCATTAAAAGTTTTAACTCCATAATAGTGCTCGGTGTCACGCCTGGCTGGATATCCGAGCTCAGGAATCTTTTTTAAATGGATTACCTTCCTCATGAAGCTACCTAGATGTCATATTTACCACAAATGTCTCCCTTTGTACCACCTGACACTCACAAACTTCAAAATTTAGTGCCCGCCTTTTTGATAAGATAACATATAAAAAAAAACCTTATCTTCAACTTGGGCTGATATCCAAGTTGAATTTTTGCCTTTCTGTTCCTATCCAAAATCTCTTTTCCCTTTCTACAGAACTAAAAACAATTATTTTGGAGATAGTTAAATTTTAAACTAGAGGGCTTCCCCGTATAAGTTCGCCCCGGTGATACTATTCCCTATGTTTTTTTTTATTTTCCACATGATTTATCGGGTTAATTACATTTCGGTAATGCTGAGACTTTTCGTTTAAAGCTCCAATGACGTCATTGAGATTGTTGAAATTAAGTCTTTAGTTTTAAGTTTCAACTACTATATACAGTTTTAAAGTTTAAATCCGATAAGTTAACTAAAATAGTTTTTAGGACATAATTGAACTGATCATGCAGATATTGTAACCAAGTTTGGTAACCAAAAGTTTTTTGAAGAATTTAATCAGTTATACATATTTCTCAGTTAGCTCTTATGCATAAAAGGCGATCGATCTAATTTCTGTGCAAAATCGGAAACACATTGAACTTGTAAAATTAAAAAAAAAGGCGTATGTAAAGTCGGGCGCGGACGACTTTGGGATACCTTGTACCTCTAGCTTGCAATAAAATCCGGTTCCTTCACAAAAACCCAAAAACAGAAGAATTTTTAAGCAAACATTTTTTATTGACCGATCGTTCCTATGGGAGCTATATGATATAGTTAACCGATTTTGATTAAATTTGATACAGTGCTTGGTTAACTATAAGAAACTTTCGAATGAAAAATTTGGTTACGATATCTTCATAACCAAACGAGTTTACTAAGTTATCGATAAATTTATAAATAACCCGGATTTGTATAAAAAATTTATTGGCTAGTCTATTAGTTCTCTCACATAATTAAATAAGTAAAATAAAATGCATGCATATACATACAGTGAGTCCCAAATTAATACTCATAATAAAATGTTTGGGGTAGAAAGTAAAGGAAATTTTTGTAGGATATTTCTGTATATAAGATACGACTTTACGGCATTTGAGAAGCCATTAGTTTGGATACAATGAAAGTTCACAAATTGATATTACCTAACAAATTTGATTTTAGGTCTGGGGAATTGGAAGGCCACGTTCTTTCTTGATGCGATAGATGTTTATAGAAATAGAACGTCTTGACAGCACTTTTTTTCTGGGAACCATTTTTTTCATCAAGCACAGGCCTTGATCTGTTATTCCGATTCCCTTAATTTAAAGCATGTTGACCGAATGTTGCATGAATGGATATAATTTTTTGTAAGTTTCTTTGAAAAAAAAATCTAAAAATTACCTTCTACAATCGTACAGGTCCTATCCTTTAAGCCGTATTTTATATACACAAATCTCTTCTAAATTTTTATTCTTTTTACAATTAGGTGAAAAAAGTGAGGTCTTAAAAACGGAGTGTAAGTACCTATTAATTTGGAGTACAATGAATACGAGTTAAATTTTAATATTTATTTTACCCTCTTTTTAAGAAGTTAGCTACGACTTTATATAAAAGGTATAAAAATGTTATCATTAGCTAAAATATTAATGGAACGTACTTGAAAAATGTAAATATTGATTAAATATGTCTGCCTTTTTATCATTTTATATTTTTCCTCCTATTATCATTTAATATACTTGCTCCATGACATAAACCTTGATTTCGTGTAGTTTTCCAAAAAATATTATTTTACAAGGGTTCATCTACAAATATCGCATGTTATTGTGTAATAACCACTTCAATGTGAAGTTAACCTCTTATAGAAACTCTTTTTCTTTTTATGCCTTTATAGTGCCAACTTTTAAATGAAGTTCTAAACAACTATAGTGTCTCTTCATCTACTGGCTCCTTACTATTATGTTATATCACGAAGTATTCTAGTGGAGTCCTTCACATAGCTTGGCCATTGTCATAACTAATTATGGCTTACATTTCTATTGAGCAATTTTACTAGCACTTAAAATCCCATCATTGCGTGAAAAAGTTAAAGGAAAATGAGTAAAACAAAGAAAACTACAACTACTAAATAGTACCTCCTCCTGTGTCCTGTTAAAAGGAAAACGAAAACTCTGCTATGGTCAAATGCTATCCAACCTGGTTGTAATGGGCGAACTTGACATAAAAAACAAAAGGCGGTTTAGGTGTGTGTGTGTGTGCAAAAAGTCCACTTACCTTGGGGTTAAGCACAATGCACTTGGTGGGCAGGCTCATGTGGGTTTGCGCTTTGACCAGAGCATTTATGACGACAGTTTTGCCACCACCTGTTGGGCCCACAATCATGGTCGAGTGCCGGGTCATCATGGTTTCGTACATCTGCACCACTTTGTCCTCCTATCGTTCCAACAAACGTTCAAACGCGTCGCAAAGTTAAAGTGGAGTGGGTGGCATTGTCGGGATTTAGTTGTCATAAATGATGGGGAGCATGGTTGAAAGTTGAAGCAGTTTGGACAGCAGCATTTGGAACGGAATTGGCCAACATGGTGTAAGTGTGTGACATTTGTGCAGCATTTTGTTTGATGAAAATGGCAAAAATTTGTTACAAAAATGAAAGGTAGAAGAGCATAGAAAATTGTATAAGTGAAAATTGTCAGCAGACTAAAGCAACAAAGTTAAAATTAGATGGGATTGTGGATGAGGAGGAAGGAGTTGGCGCTAGGTTGCTGGAGCTTGCTGCAAAATGCTTTGTAACATTTCCTTCATTTGCGATTATGCGACAAAGCGCAATTTACAAAGTGTCAAAGTGTCAACGATGACAACAGCAACGATGGCATAAGCAGAGCCAACAGCCTGGGCAGGCAAACCCTTAACCCTGCACCCTGAACCCGAGGCACTAACAGCATCAAGTTCAACTTCCATGCCAATGTGCGTCTAAATTTTTTTTTTTTGCTTGTCATGATATTGGCTTGAAAAATGTTCGCACATACAAACAGGAAATTTAAAAGGCTTTGAACGCACCTGATCAGCCAATAAGACATAACCATCAGTGACCAGCACATGACGTACAGCTGCATTAAAGTCCGGATAGCCAATACGCGGACAATCGATGCCCGGAAACAAGTCCTTAATAAGACCTAAAAACAGCGGCACATCCTCGAAAATAAATTTGGGAAAGTTCATATCTCTAAGCACACGCATAAGCACTAAAGCCTCTGGTAAATCCTCAGATTGACGCTTCATAACGCCAGCCATGCGTAGTACAGAGTTCAGCGAACGCAGACCCCAATCGTAGTGGCACTGCTTGGAAAGCTGATCCTGAGCCAGTGAATACAAGACGGTCATCTTTTTTGCCAGCACTTTGGCAGTAAGAAAACCATCAGAGAACAGCGATATCAAGCAGATGAGCTCCAGATCAGGTTTAATGCAGGTAACCGGACGGAATAGGGCCTTGACAGACTCGGGTAGCTCTGTGCGGCCCGCATAGCCTGGATTCATGGTAACAAAGACGCCACACTTGGGATCCAGCTTGATCTCAACGCCTTCAAACTAAAATGGAGAATGCAAAGGTTAATACCATTTCTAGCCGAATTCTCTAGTGCTAGTTAGTACTTACCACAAATCGTTCCAACTTTCGTATGAGCGCATTACGTATAGTCTGTAGCTGTGTAGAAATCACGCTAAGCACGGAGATGTCTATGCGATTGAACTCATCAAAGCAACCCCAAGCGCCGCACTGCACCAAACCTGAGAAAATCGTGCCCACCGCGCGATAATCCATACCTTCACCGCAATTGGTGACCACACATAGCAAGCCCATGGCTTTGGCCAAATCTTTTACAGTCTCAGTCTTGCCCGTGCCAGCAGGTCCTGCCGGTGCACCGCCCAAATTCAAGAGCAATGCTTGCGTTATAGTCAAATAGATGCGATCTGTTAGTGGTGTTATAACCAGACGTCCATTAAGTCCCATGTACTCATAGCCATACTGAAACTGTCCGGAGCACTGCAGCACATTAAGATTGTCATAAAATTTGATCCAATAGAAGCGCAGCTGACTCTCCCAGCTAAACTCGCTGGCATCGAGTACATTGTCCCGCACAAAGGTGTCTATTATATCCCGAGCATGCACATCTATGGTACATATAGCCTTAAATTTCAGCCGATCATTGCGTGACAGATTGGAACGCACTTTAAGCACCAGTTCCTCTATTTGATAGTTGTTTTTCTTTAAAAAATCCTTCATAGCACGCATATTGCCATGGTTTTGCGCCTGATCAAAAGCCTCCTCCACCTCCGCTGTCCACCAGACTTGACTCGCCGCCAGACCCACCATGCCTTGGTAGTTCATTAGCCAGTCGGGCCTATATTGGTTAAAATAGAAATCGAAAGTACCCAAAAGGGCAGTCAATTTAATACAATTTGGCATAAATGCTATGCCCAAGCATGCACGCTCTTGGCTTAATCCGCGTGCGGCTGGGGTTATAAAAATAATAAATCCCACAAAATGACAAAATTATACGACCCCACACAAGAACTCATACTAGCCCACCCAAGCCATCCATACAAACACATCGATTGAGCATGTAAATCGCTGGCAATAAAAGCCATTGGACGTAGCTGTCTGAGTTAAACCCCCCTCCAACTTCGCCACTGTCGTCTGGCGCTTATTGTTGCAATGGCCGCTTCATAAAATATATTTTATGTGAGTTCGCCGACTTAATATGTTGTTGGAGTGGCGAGGTGCAGCAGCTCACTTACCTAGCAATTTCCAGATCGGTGCCAAAATCGAAGATGGCCGTCTTGGTTATAAAGCGATTCGAGCGACGCATTTCATCCAGCACATCGTTCATCCAGTGTTCGACACGGCCCTGAGCGCGTGCTGTAAATGGAAAACAGTAGACGAAATGCCGCAAAATTATTGCAAAAATATAAATAAAGGAGCACAGTATAAAACTGAGTTTCATGTTTTCAGGGGACAAGCAGTAGCGGATTAAGAGCAACGCAGTAGGGTTCATTTGCCCCGGACCCCGCGTTCAAGGGGCCCCGCTCAAGCCGATAATTTATGGCAAAGCATCTTCAGACGGCATGAAACATTCATTTTTTCCAATAATTTTTAGCAAACTTTCGAAACCCAATTACTGCGATAGTGACGGATATGTTTAGCTTCACCTTGGCATCGATGCCAAGAGGACCTTGACATTTCAGAATATAAACTTGTCAGAGCAATTATCTTAGATGAATGCCATCAAGCATGTTATTCGCCTAGCAGTGCACAGTGAACCTTTTGCGGCGTAAATGCAATGGAAACAAACATAGAGGCAAAATCGTATTTCGGGAATGTTGAAAAACTCTACAAGATATGATATTCGCTCTCAGCCCAACCAGGTGGAAAGTTCTAATTGAAACTGCGAAACTGTCTCTTCATGCAATATCTATGACTAGATGGAGCGCTAGGATTGACGCCCATTGATTAACAACTATCAAGGTATTGTTGCTTCTCTAGAAAAAGTTGTTGAAATGGATTTGTTACCAGAAATTTAGGTAGACGTTGCTACTTCGCTCAAGTGCCTTCAGTCTTTATCTTTAAACTTCAACCCTTTGACATCACAAACAAAATTTTACAAAATCCAAAATTAACGATAGAACAAGCAGCTTTCAGAGTTGATCAACTTTTGACTGATGTACGTCGCTTGAGAGATTCTTGGACAGGAATTTTGACAGAAGCTCATCTTGATGCAACAAATTTAAAGATAACACCTGAGTTCAGAGAAAGCCAAAAGCACATTCAAAAGAAAAAACGATTTCATGATGAAGAATCAGGCACAGAGCATGTATTTGAGAGCCCTGAGGAACGCTTTAAAGTTCAAGTCTTCTTCCCACCAGTGGATCTCTTGTTGAATGAACTCGGCGAGCTGCATTCTAGGATATCAGAATTGTCAAAGCTCTTCACATCTATCATTGAGCCATAGGGTAGTGTGAGTGATCTCGAATACGCGGCACAAAAAAGCACAAAAGCAAAAGCTTTTATTCTGCTTTCAAAAGATTATAAGGAAAATAAAACGTCTCAATACGAAATAGGCGAGCTTTAATATTATCTACAGCTCAAGAAGAGCGTTTAGTAAGAGACCCAAAATGCTCTTATTGCAATCCATATTTAAATATCATTTGAAATAAATTAACAAAAAATAATATTCTATTACTCATATAGCATCAAAGTAAAACAAATGAAATGATTACAAATTTATATACTTCAAAAATATATTAATTTTAAGCAAATATTTTTAATCTAATTTGTAGAAACATGAAAAATATAGATAAGAATTGACTGAACTTTTAAAAAAAAGTATGCTAAAAAAAGTTGATAACCGAATGCCTGATAAAAAAAAAATGGTTATTGCCAATATCGAGATGTCGTCATTTAAGAATAGATATGGTCTTTACCAATCCCAATCAATCCCAGTACTTTGAACAAAATCAACTTACGTAAAAAAGCACAAGGGATATAAGAAATCTTTGCTGAATAAAAAATTTCGCAATTGGCTTGATTGATTTCATTTCAACGAGCAAAAAAGTTTGCATATACCCTTGGCGCGCCTTAGTCCGGCCCTGAGTTTCATGCGCCCTTGCAATATCAATAAGTGTATTCAGCAATATAATAAAAATCAAAGTACAAACAACAAAAAATGTAATAATCTGTAGAACGCTACAGCGGCTGGCTTAAAATTAATTAAAAGAAATTGGCCAGGCCAAAAAGCCAGACAGAGTCGACTGTAGCGCAGAGGTCCATAAAAAAGTTCAATTTTAAAATTGGCAATCATTGCGCGTAGAGTGGTACTGTACCCATGATGTTTGAGCAAATGGACCTGGAGTTATATTGTTACTTACCAACGGTACGGAATTCCATGATCTCGCCCTCGCTGGATATCATGGCGTTTACAAGGGTCAGATTGCCTTCCTTGACCAGGCGCAGCGACTTAATATTATCGTACATCTGTGAAGTAGTAATGAAAATTGGAAAATCAATGCGAAAAAGCATTTTTATTTATAAGCCAAATAAATTCATAAAAATTCACCGCAAAAGCAGGAACGGAGGGGTATATGCAGTAATGAGTGGCATTGGCATGTGTTGCCAAAAATGGCGTAATTTACGTGCTAGCTAGTCCAAGTAGACAGCATGTCAGCCATGGAGTCACACATGGACATGGACATTGGCCAGAACGCATAAACAGTGACATTAACTTTTATAGCGCAGTTCACATGCACACTCACTCACACACACACCCACGCCCAGTCGTATATAAAAATAATGTCACCAGCAGTTTGCCAAATGTGTTGTTGTGCCACTGTTAGCGACAGGATACAGTACGCCCACCCGAAACACCCGGATAGGAGTTTTCAACCCACCTTAATGATGTGATTCTGCACTGCAGATGGCTCGCTGCTGCCCAATATGGAGAGCAACTCATCGGTGGAAATGAAATAGAAACGCGGAAAAATGCGACGTTTCGAGTCCAAATAATCGTTTAACGACTTCTGACAATTTTCCAAACCAATGCCCAGACCTTGGATATCAGTTAGGCGTCCGGGAATGCTGCAGAATGGCACCACTAACGGATTTTTGGCACAATCGACCATGATCTGACGAAGTAGAAGCAAAAGAAGAGAGTAAAAAAAATGAAATATTTGTTTTTGTAGCCAGCAAATAGTAAATTATAATGAAAGGCAATGAGCGTCAAACAACAAACAACAAAGCAAAGCAAAAGCGAAATAAAATAACACAAAGCATGGCAAAAATGTCGAAAGCAAATCAAAATAATAAATCATGGCATAAATGGCATCAAATATGGCGGCAAATGTTGCAAATGAAACGTAAAGCATGCGGCATGAGGCAGGCCAATGCCAGCCAACAACAAGGCAAGCACCAAGTGCCTTGGCAAGGTTAAGTGAAGTTAAGCGGCACACACACTACCACAATTCTTTGTGGCAAGCATGTGAGTGAACATTTCATTTCTAAGGTGAATGCGTTCAACTTTGGTAAATACAGCACTATGTTTGTTTATGTGTGTGTTTGCAAGATAACCCAGTCGACCAAATAACGAGCATGTCCGTAAATGAATAAGTTGTCAAAAATGTACTCTGACGTAGTCTTTTCCATAAAATTAAAAATTATGGAGCATTTTTCTTTCTTAACTAAGACTTTAACTGAAGGAATGCACCTCATAGAAATAATTATATGTGCATTGCATAATTTTTCATAACTTTCCATAGACAATAATTATATGAGCGTAGCTCTATTTTGTTTAAGAAACTACTAGATATTGCTCACTTCCAGATATTGAATTTACATTTTCCTTATAATCAAGTTTGAAGCTTCAGGGCATTAAGTCATCCAGAATTTTACAGGGCTTCTTATTTTGGGTTCAATCCACCACAAGGTTACTTTTTACGTGTTCTTAATAGACACACTTTGTATTTATTAACTTTTGAAACTTTTCTAACAGCATTATAGATCTAGTGGGACTCGTAGAGCAAATAACTCTCTATGCCCATATTTATTTATTTTCTATGAAAGGTTACAAGACTTAACCAAATGATACCTAAATTGGCAAAAACAAGAAAGAGTGTTTTGTGAGAAACGGACACAAACGGTGTATCCGAAAATCAAAATTAACGCTACTAATAGGTGAGATATATAAAAAAAAAATGTACGCACATACGAGGTGTGTTCAAAAAATAATGCGACTTTTCAAATTTCGCGAGGAACGTATTTTCGATTATCGAATTTTTTAGTTTTGTTGTGTTGGTACACTCTTCCCGAACATCTGTACCAAATTTCAAGTGAATGACATTTTTTGTTTGGTTGTGAGATGCGTAAATGTTATAAGTGTTTTGCGTGCTCGGCGATTTTACTACATACAACATAAACAACAATTACGACTATATAAACCCATCATAAGTCTCGTATTAATGCAATGTCGAGTTTCCATCGCTGCAACAATTTACAAAAATATTACAATTAATTAAGACAGTAATGTAAATAAGAGGCATAAAGCCATTGTGTATTGGGGATCCGCGCAAAGCGGCACCAGGATAAAATTATTGGTTTTGTTGGAAGGGTTGTTTTATTTGTGCCTGCGTAGTTTCCAACAATTTACAAAAATATAAGTAAAAACAAATTAAAAAATATCTGTATTATGGAAGAGTTCAAAAGTTGTGCTTTAAGCCTCTTGCTGTTTAAACGTGTTGTGAATCGTAAGCTAAAAAAGCAAAAAGTATAGCAAGATGTTTTGCGTTACAAACGATACGTTTGTTGGCAATAGTCTCGACAAGCATTTGGTTCACTGGGCAACTACTACATAAAGCAACAAAATTACGCATACGCAAAGTGGTCGTTTGCATGTGTATTATGTTTACCGTTAAGTAAGGCGTCGCCATATTGTCGCTACACATTAAATAAACTCAAATAAATTGAAGATGGATATTTTGGCCAAGTCTACTGTCAGTAAGCAAACAACAGAAGCCCAAACACAAACAAATAACTGCCAGTGAAATACTTGTAGTGGGTTACACTGCTTTTGGGATTGACTCACCCGTCGATATGCTTTGTCAATGTCATCGAATTTCCTAGCCTCCTCGGGCAATTGTGTGCGTATGTCTCCGCCTATGAATATACCCTCCAAATACAACCATTTGCGTTGTACCACCAGCCACTCGTCTATGATCTCTGATATAAGTGCCAAAGTGCGTTCCCACTTGTTGACGGTTTTCAAAAAGGGTCCAATAAATCTGGCAAGTATAAAAGAAATTATATTTGTCTCAGCTGGTATCATAATCATCCCAAAGTTTACTTACTGACTGGCGCCCATGGATTGCAAATTCATGGCATTGTCCTCAAGCACCTGCATTATTTCATCCACTGGTCCCAATATCCAGCCACGGTCCTCGCCGCTTTTGTAATGTTTTATTACCTTAAATGCCATGACCGCCCAAGTATCCTCCACGGCTGCCACGCCTCGCTCAATTTGCAACTCCTTAATGGCATTATTTAATATCTGCTCAGCTATTTCCTGATATTTATGCAACTCCATGGCAAACATATTTTCCAATGTAAAACGCTCCGGTGCCATATCAAAATGTTGTCCAGTTTTTTCCATCAACTGCAACCAATGCCGCTCACGCAACGCCTCATGCTTTAGGCTCACCATCAAAGGTACTGTGCCCTTGAACTGCTTCATATGGAGCTCCACTTGTTGACCCACGGGCAATAGACGCACCTGCATGAAAATAGTTACGAGTTAGCTTATTTATAGTGTCGCGCCTGTGCCGGGCGATGGTAAATCAGTTGAAACAATACTGTGGTTGCCACGCGGTGCGGCACAGCAGCCACGCATTGAATTATGATGGAAGCGTGTTACACGCGGCTTGAACGCGGCTTGCACGTGGTTTTGCTAGCTGGTCAGCCCAGGATCCAGGCACTGCGTGTTGGCACCGAGATCCGGGCCGCTGCGCTGTCTATTTACGCTGTGCACCTAGTCAACTGTCACTATACTGACCAGTTTATGCCAGACAAGTTTTGAAATCATGATTAATTTAATTAGTTTTGGACGTTATCCTTGTTTAAGGATTAAACTATTGTGGTGAATCCCATAAAAAATTTCTACGATTTATTTTACTCTATCATTTCGGTTACCAAGTCTTTCCAGTGCCAGTATTTTTGAAATTTTCTAAGCCGTTTGGAATTTGTAAAGTTGTTTTTTAAAGAAAGCGCGTTCTGTTATCTACCATGTCAATACATAGGATTTTTGAAAGATTTTGAATTATTATCTGAGGCTGTGCGTGGAGAACCTTGTTAAAGAACCTTGTACCAACCCGTTATAAGAGAACACTGTAGTTTTAGTATGGACATCAGTCCCAGGGGAAATTTGGATCAGATATCAACAAGAATTGATAACCTCACTAGCTATATATATTTTGTGTCTGTATCTTTAATCTAGGTCTGAGATAAGTGGACAGTAGGGCTGGTCAAATATTTATTTAGGAGTAGTCTACGGACAATTCAAAGCAACTTTGCCCAAGAAACCATAGGTATATTTTGAATTTTGTTGTAGCAGTTTTTTAAAAATAGATTTTTATAGATAGATTAGATAACGACAAAATGTAACATTTCGATTTTTAAACCAATAATTGTCATCTTTTTATGTTTATACGGAGGTTTTGAAAGTCAAGGAATACACTGTTGATAGTTATTTTTTCATATGAGTACCGCCAGACATTTTTTCGTTTTTATACCCTGTACCGTATGGTACCAAGGGTATATTAAGTTTGTGCAAGCCGAAAATGTATGTAACATATAGAAGGAGACGTCGGAGACACCCCAAAGTTACCTAAAATATGATCAGGGTGAATAGAGAAGTCGATATACCCATGTCCGTCTGTCCGTCCGTCAGTCTGTCCGTCCGTGTGAACTCCTAGATCTCAGAGATGGTAAGAGCTAGAGTTACCAAACTTTCACATTAGATCCCATATTAATCCATAGGAGACAAGTATATTTTATTTTTTTTGATATCGGGGATAAATTATATAGCTCCCATGGGGGTGTTTGAGACGACTCGACAAAAAAAAAGGGTTTTAGATGAATAATTCGTTTGTTTATGAAGATATCGTAACCAAATTTGGTATTTTTGGTATATTTTTTATAGTTCCCAATCACTGTACTAAATTTGATCGAAATCGGTTGACTATATCTTATAGCTCCCATAGGTCCGATCTTCCAAAAATCGATTTTTTAACAAAATTTGTTGTGTTTCGTTTGTTTGTTAAGATATTGAAACCAAATTTGACATTTGTGAGTATTTTATAGTTCCTAAGCACTGTACCAAATTTAATCCAAATCGTTTGACTAGATCATATAGGTCCCATAGGACCAATCGGTCCAAAAACACGTTTTTTATACAAAATTCGATGTGTTTTGTTTGTTTGTAAAGATATTTGAAATAAATTTGGCATTCATATCTTTTTTAAGGTATTTAAGCACTGTGTCAAATTTTATTGAAATCGGTTGACTATATCATATAGCTCCCATAGGAACAATCGGTCAAAAAAATTTTTGCTTAAAAATTCTTCTGTTTTTGGTTTTTTGTGAAGAAATCGGACTTTATTACAAGCTAGTGGTACAGGGTATCCTAAAGTCGTCCGCGCCCGACTTTACGTCCGCCATTTTTTTTTCAAGAAATGATACAAATTTCTTGGGAAAATTAAGAAATATTTGACTTTCTCGAATTGCAATCCAACTTTTTATTAGCTCAAAATGTTCAGCGTTGAAAATTAGAACAAATCAAAAATAAAAAATGTATTTAAAAAAATCGGCCAAAGGAACAAATCATACTTTTTCTTATTTCAATTTATTTTATGTATGAAAGTCTTTCTTGCTATCAGGTCTGCGATATTCAGAGCCATTCGATTTTCGAGTCTTTTATCTTATCATAAATATAAGCAAAAAAAAAGTTCTTTCCACGAGTTCGCATTTGAAAGGCTAAAATACAGCGTGTCCCATCTATCTGTGACTTGTTGGAATTCGATATAAATCTTAATCGTAGCCACAATGAAAAAAAGGAATAATAATGCTTCTCTTAGATGAACCTTACTAGGATCAAAAAGCGACCGTCTGGTGTGTAAATGGAACTTCTGACTCCAACAAAATGGTGCGCAATGCAATATATATGGTTCTCCCTTCCGGGGCTGGACGCAGTGCCCCCACCTTTCTGCGAGGAACCCTTTTTTTGTTAAAAAAAAAATATATATATTTGTCGTCCATTGGTTGACATCTATAAGTGATTTTGACTGACCACCGACCATAATTCATCGACCCTTTTTTTCTGGTAAGACAAATATCGAACGTGAAATATTGATGAACATCGAACGTGAAATATCGACGAATATCGAACGTGAACAAATTCGTGCATTGTAACTAACTTCTTTTCTCTCCTTACAAATCAAAATAAATGGTTATTAAAAAAACCTTCACACTGTACCCTGTATATTATGACAAGTTTCAAGTAAAACCTGCATAGCTTCTTCAGTTCGACTTTTCTTCAGCCTATTCTTTTTTATTTTAATTATTGTAAATCGTGAGTTCTAAATTGTAATTATTTCACTCGCGTAAACACACTCAGAATCTATCTGTGTGGGTTCATATCTGCATGTGTATGTGTGTTATGTGTATCTGTATCTTTGTGTTTGCCTCGGGCAGCGTTGTTGCGCTAGTTGTTTGCATATGCAAAATGCAGGCAGATGGACTGGAGGCAAATAAATTCCCTGACAGCCAACTCGAAAACTCAAACTTGTCAACATACCGCCTGCCACATGGCTGCTGCCATCCGGAGAGATGTTTAGTGCTGGCAGGAGACGTTCTCTAGAATTTTAATTATTTTCAATATTGAACAAATTGATTTACATTTTGGAACGCTGATTATGCGGCAACGTTTGACAACGAAGATTTGTGGAAATGTGTCCTGCATGGGTAACATGTGTGTGTGTGTGTGTGTGTTTGTGAAACTGTGCCTGGGTCTGCTAATTTTTCATGATAACAAAATAGCACAAAATAGAATATAATACAACAATAGTATATTGTATGGTATATTATTATATTACACTAGCTTACAAAAAAAAACCTTTTAGTCTTTCAAAACATATTATAATCTGCATTATGTTGCAACTTTAAGTTTAAACAAAAAAAAGGTTTTTATATACGCAAAGTTCTTTTATTTTTAACCCCCGACGCAAAATGAGGGGTGTTATAAGTTTGACGTGTCTGTCTGTCTGTCTATGGCATCGTAGCTCCCGAACACATGCAGTGATTTCAATTTAGTTTTTTTGTATTAATCTATTAATAATTCTAAAAAAATACGTCGCGTTGGGGGCCCGCTCCTAAACTAACAATTTAAATACAAATAGTCTAATTAAGCAACAAAGATTAACTTAAAACAAAATTAAGAAAATACTTCAAAAACTTTCATAGAATTACTTCAAAAAATTAGCATGTAAGATACGACCGTCAACGACGTCTGCCCTCGCGTGTCCCCCAACGCGACGTATTTTTTTTTAGAATTATTAATAGATTCTTAGGTACTTTAACATTAAGTTTCTTTTATTATTTTTTACTTTTTAAATGAAAATTACTTAAGTTCGGGGGTTTTTTAAATTTTAAATTTAATTTTTTATTTCATACTTTTTTTATTTATGAAAACTTCAAGGTTAATTGGGAATATTTGGATTATCTTATCTAAACATTTTGAAAAGTTCTTCAAAAAAAACTTATTTTTGAACTATCGATCCTATGGGTGCTAACGATATTGTCGACAGATTTTGATACAATAAATTATTATACATAAAAAAAAAATGGCGTACGTAAAGTCGGGCGCGGACGACTTTGGGATACCTTGTACCACTAGCTTGCAACAAAATCCGGTTCCTTCATAAAAAACCAAAAACAGAAGAATTATTAAGCAAACTTTTTTTTTGACCGATCGTTCTTATGGGAGCTATATGATATAGTCAACCGATTTTGTATAAAAAGTTTTTTTGGGCCGATTCGTCCTATGGCAGCTATATGATATAGTCTTCCGATTTTAATAAAATTTGGTACAATGTTTAAGACCAATAAAAATCTTACAAGTGCAAAATTTAATTCCAATATCTTCACAAACAAACGAAACAACAAATTTTGTTAAAAAATAGATTTTTTGGAAGATCGGCCCTGTGGGAGCTATATGATATAGTCAACCGATTTTCATCAAATTTGGTACAGTGCTGGGCAATTTTAAAAACAAATCCTAAATTTGGTTACGAAATCTTCATGAACAAACGAATTATTCATCTAAAACTTTTATTCTTTTTCGAGGTCGTCTGAAACACCCATATGGGAGCTATATAATTTAACCCCGATATCAAAAAATAAAATAAGCTTGTCTCTGAGATCTATGCAGACAGACGGACAGAAGGACATAGGTATATCGACTTCTCTATTCACCCTGATCATATTTTAGGTAACTTTGAGGTGTCTCCGACGACTCCCATATGTTACATACATTTTCGGCTTGCATGAACTTAATATACCTTTTGTACCATACGGTACAGGGTATAAAAATAGTACTAGCTGCAAATTGACCATTTATTTCGATTTTAATACAAAGCTTGAGAATTCTGAAAGACTTTCGAATGCCAAACTTGGTAACAAAAGAATTTTTCATCTAAACCTTTTTGTTTTTAACACTTTAAATTTATCTCTTTTTACAAATCCTGTCATTTCCAAGAGTTTTTTTCCTATTTTGATAAATAACACTAGTCTACAAATTTAAGGGTCATCGAGTGAATCTTCGTATAAAAGTATTTTTTTAGTGTATTTCCTTCACGAGACAATGACGAATAACAAAAACAAGTATCCAAAAACATGGTTTTCGAAAAAATCTCGAAAACGGTACTTAAGAAAAAGAAAAATTATTTTCGTGTTTCTCGGCTTAAAATTACCAAAAAATTCAAATTTTTAAGAAATTGATTAAAATTTAGAAGCCCATAATAAAATATTACAAATTTTTTAAGATTTTTTAATTTAAGTTGGAAATTAAATTTTCTTTACATATATTGGTAAAAATTACGACAAATTTAGAATAAATGCATAAATTGCGTGAAAGCCGTAAATTTGAAAAAAGGCAATTATTTATTGTTTAGTAAAAAATGATCAAAATCTGTTTAAAGAGATTTGGGATTAAAGAAACTTTTTTTTTTATTTATAAAAAAATGATTTTTCGAAATATACCTTTCCATACGTAAAATGTTATATGCAATCCATTAAGTTTATACTCTAAATGATTCAGAACAAATTTATTACTCAAAATCCAAAAATATGATTTCCATCACAATTTAAGATATTTTTCTAAACTTTTTTAAGCTTCCGTATTTTTTTTTTGTTAAAATGTTATCTGGATTATTAAAAAAAAATGTCCTACCCTGAACTTTGCAGACAAATTCTTTAAGATTAAGTTGTTGGACAAAGTGAACACCACATTTTTTTTTTTTAATTCAAGTATGAAATAAAATGTTATTAGGCTATTAAAGAAAAATTACGGATACGTAATGTAGCTTTATATGGGCGGTTAAGGAATATTTGACCAGATCGAACAAAAGTCTTGTACAAATTTTATGCGTGATCCATCAATCATCCTTAAATGATTCAGAAAAATTCTTTAGTTCATAATCCAAAAGTGTGACTTTCGATCAAGATTTAAAATATTTTTCTAGACTTTTTTTTTAAGTTTTCAATTTTTTTTGGTGAAGATCTTTCTGGATAATTGGGAAAAATTTGAGGTCAAAAAGCGCGTTCTTAAACCGACATTTGTAAAAATAAGTTAAAGTGCAATCTCTGTTTGATGGCCAAATACCTTGTTAACTAGTGTTTTTCAGAGCTGGACTAAAACATAAACATAGTTAACGCACAAAAAGATTATATTCTAATTTCCCACTAAAATATTTATATTAATAATAATTATACTGAATAAGTTTGCATATTTGGATGTTTCTGCTACAACTAAAAAATACTAACAAAATGTACAACCAAAATATATTGCTACTGAAATTCATGATTACGTTGTTTGTGCTTTTTTAGTTGTTGTTATTCCTGTTGTTGTTGTTGAACTGCTGTCCATTCCATTTTATATGAAAAAGTTTTTGCGCGTAAAAGTTTTAGTCAGCCAGCGAAATTCCTCAAAACTTGTTAGTGAAGTAAATAAATCAATTTGTCATAATCAGTTTAGGTGCAAAATTGTGTCGCTGGAAGGCAAGTCCAGCTCCAAGGCTGAAAATTTTCACTTTTCTTGTTTAAGCAAAAATCAAGCAACCAAAAAACAAAAAAAAAAAACCAGAAAGAAAGAATTTGTTTTCACCTCAACGCACAATTCAGAGTTCACACAGTGCGCAATTTACAGTGCAGAGTTCACAGTGTTTTTGCTCGGTAATTTTATGAAAATCGACACAGGCCAAAAACTTTGGCTAATTGAGAAAGTTTTTGCCACTACTCTTGACTCTAACTTACCGGCTTGGGCAGCTTACGAAACTCCTTCAAATAGCTTTCAACGCCTTCGGTTAGCACATTTGGATCCAAATCAGCCCAAAGTGTCTTGCCCCAGCCCTCGCGTGCATATTTTTGCGCTTTATAAAGTTTGTAGATCTGTGCAAAAAAAAATAATTGCTACATTTAGGCAATAACTGCAAGGATAAAGCATGTACCTGCTGCAGTCCCTCAAATTCGCTTTGCACGCGCGTAAACTCATGATAATCCACCATGGGCATGTCAAATAGACGCTCCGCCTTGGCCAGCTCTGCGCGTCTTTCTTCACGCTCATTGATTTTCTGGCTATAGGGATCCATCAAACGCAAGCCACGCTCCAGCTCAGGGCCTACCGCACCAGGTCCATTCTCATCCCAATCTTTGATAAACACATTCAACTGCATAGTAAGAAAAAAAAAAAAAGAAAACACGAAAAATTGACATTAAAGGAAGTGCAGCGGAAAGCAATAGAATTTGATTGTTGCGCTTTGAGCTACCAAGGCACCAAGCCTTAATTCAAATAATAAACACTTCAAGTTAATTCATTTTGTGCTACGGCACACATACATCCCTACAACTAGCAGTAACAGTGCCAGGATGTGGCAGCAGCTGTTGTTGGAGCAGCTACGCAACTGCTGCCGTATTGCCGGCATTGTCGTGGTCGTTGGCGGTAGCGCTGACAATTGACAATAATGGTTGAGCGCGCGGAAAAATCCAATTAAAATGCCATTGAAAGGAAATAATAATAAGAGGAAACAAAACAGAATTGTAGATAAAAAAAAAAACGCAAAATGGCGGAAATGCAAAGTTGGCAAAGCGGCAGCTAGTTCCCTAGACGTTAGTACGCAATGCGCTGACTGAAAACCTGCCCCAAGGCAAGCTTAACAGATAACTAGTGGGAGTAGACAGAGAGAGAGAGAGAGTGAGTGAGAGTTAGTTATGCTACTTACATCGTCCCAGAATACATTGATTTCCACTGAAGTCATATCGGCGAATTTCTGTTTAATTGGCTGCAGCTTTTCGGAACGAAAGAGCGCGGACAAAAATAAACGCTTCCAGCGTTTCTCCAGATGATGAGCCATGAGCATGTCCTCGTAGGGAAACTGTAAAACATATTTAGAATTAGTCAATGTATGTAGTAGCTGCTTCCAATTAAAGCTGAGTGCAAATAATAATCATATAAAGTGGCAAATTTAGCTAACGAGCGCTCAAGCGTGCAACACACACCCAGGCGGCAGCCAAACAAAGAAATAAAAAAAAACTATAGCATAGCTTTCAGGGCCAATTCTATGAATGCCGTGGTCGCTGCATAAATTTTCATTTTACAACAGCAGCCATTACATATGAGTGTGGGTGTGTGAGTGTGTGTGTATGTGTGTGTGTGTATTTGTTCATTCATTCATTAATTTATATAAAATGCAAGTTAATTCCGTTTTGTCTGGCCATAGCTAAGCGTGGCTGCGACGCTGGCAGCGCAACCGCTATACCGCAACGAAATACCATCAATAAATGAATGAATGTGCAGCCAAACCAAAATGGCGTCCACACACACAGACACACGTGAGTTGTCCAACTGTCGTTTGGTCATTTATGTAACTTTCTGTGCAGTGGCGTTGTTAGCTTTTTGACAGGGGTCGCCGTCAAAATTTTTTTATACTTTTAAGAAGAATTTTGTATACTTCGCTGTAGTTTTGTAAGAGATTGTTCCCCTCTTCTGAAGCACAGCTTCCCTTACAACGCCACTGTTTCACTGTATGTGTATTGCGCAAAATGCAAAAAGCCATTTGAAAATGGCAGCGGGTGGCTACCAAATATGCATATGTAAACATTTTCAACATTCCAGCTCTTCACCGTTTTACTACGGGCACTACTTTTAGAGGACTTTTGTAAAAATCCTCATTTACATATACAAATAAGTGACAGTGCAGTTGCCACAAATTGCAGGGGCACTCACCGAAGCCAACTGCCAACTGACCAAACTTGAGCGACATTCTGTTGCAGTTAATTTCATTAAATGCGGCAACGACTTACCATGATTTGATGCTCGCTTAGCACCGTGAAGGTCTCCTGCATTTCGTGTATCTTCTGCTCATTTGTCAGCGTAGTCGATTGTATGGTGGCAATTGTTTGCATTACCAGCTTAAAGTCCTCCAGCTCTCGCGTTGTCTTGTTCAAATTCAAGCCAAGTGTCTGTCGGGTGGAGGGATTCACAATTATCTTAGTGTTTGTTTTTTTTTTTATTTTAACTCTGGAAGCACTTACTTTAATTTCGGTACGCATAATTTTCATGCTGCTGCTGACATGGCGTGACAACTCTTGGCCAAGTATGGTGCGCCATTCCTGGGCATGATTGGAAATGCTGGCCAATAGAGGCTTCAAATTTATGCGTATACATTTGACATCGTGATGTGTACACATGCCGGCCAGTGTATCCACAATGTTTGTGAAAAATGTAAATTTCTCATCGATTTCGATTAGCGTCACATGGCGATCGCAAAATTTTTGACAAATATAGGCCTTTTCGTAGGCCCACAGATTGAAGTATTTGCGAAATCTGTGAAAAGTTGAAAAACAGATGCTTTGTTGTTAAATCGACAAAGTAAGCTTCAAAAAATTTATGCATCTATTTACTTATAACTTGCTCTAAATGCTAAGAAAAAACACAAAACTAACTTTACTCAATTGCATAAGTATCACCTAGCCTAAAGGCCTATGTTGCTCTTACTTAGTTACCTAGATTAATTCAACATTGTAATGTTAAACAAATAAAAAATTATTTAATTATTTATTTCTTAAAAGAATGAGCCTTTTATTAAACAACTTGCTATTTGAATCTTGATTCTAGCCAGAATCATGGGAAAAGCAAGGGAAACACAAGATGAGAAGTATGATTAACTTACAGCTCCAATCTAGGTGTCCTACTGGACTCCAAACTCTCGTGGAAAAAAAACTCGGAAGAAGGTGCTTACTACACCTGCAAAAAGACGTTTGGTAGGAAATGGGGAGTGCAACCTTATACAATACATTAGTTGTAGACAGCAGTCGTTAGACCTATCCTCACTTATGGAGCATTGGTCTGGTGGAATGCGGTTAACACCAACCTTAACAACCTTCAGAAGGTACAAAGGCCGGCCTGCCTAGGTATTACCGGATCCAAGTGATCCATACCTCAGGCGGCTCTGGAACCTTGAATGGAAAGGGAAGGTTAGATGCAAAAACCCTTTTAAAAGGGAACGAGCTGACGATCTATCCTGATGGTTCGAAGATGGATGAGGTCATAGGAGCAGGCATCTTCTCTGAAGAGCTTTCGGCGAAGCTTTCATCCCGCCTCTCCGGTTTGTATAGCGTTTTTCAAGCGGAAATGTAGGCAATCTGGCAAGCGACTAAACTTATTGACACCTTGGGCGGAAGTCAAGGAGCATTGTAATTTTGTCGATAGTAAGGCTGCCATCAAGCTCGTCCATCGCACTACAAAAGAGTAAACTGATTCGTAACAAGAACACCCTCTGGGTTCTGGGTCACTGAGGTATTCCTAAAAACACGGAGGTGGATGAGTGCGCCAGGAGTGTTCACAGCGCTGACAGCTAACCTTGTGGTTAAGTACATAGAAAGACCATTACAGAACGTCGTAACGCAAATCAGGGAGACGGCAAGAGCTCTGGCGGAGAGAGAATGGAACACGGTATCCGTTTGTCGTACCTCCCGAGCACTCTGGCCGAGATATAATGCAACTTTAGTCTAGCCAACGTGCCTTTAGCGAATCTGGCTGTTTTTGTTGAATCTTTAAAATGATTCTGCAACATGAAAGAATTCGGCGATTAAGGATGGCCTACAGTTTTTGCACCTCCTCTACAATCCCTTCCCTTCTTCTCATACAATTAGGCCTCATGGTCTCTGGGAATCTCAGTCACTACCAGCTGCTATACCTAACCTAACCTACAGCTGCAATCACAAAATTTAAAAAAATGAATGAAACCTTTAAATTAATGTAGTGTAAAAATTTCAATAATATCAAAGTCGTTTAAAGTATTGGAGAGGAAATGATCGAATTAAACTTGCTAAGAAGTTGTTCTTATAATGAAGGAGCATACAGATGATTATGGAAAGAAAATAAATTTTGAGTTTATAAGTTAATAACAGAATTGTTATTAGAAATGCTTCGATTAGGGCTTTACAGAGAACTATTAATTGTAAGAGCTGGGTGGCAATCAGATTCTACAAAAAACCTACACAATTTGAACTGAAAACTTACTGCACGACAAAGCCTCTGGCTTCTGAAACAATTCTTGCGGCGAGTTCCTGAATTTTCATAACCAATTGCACAATTGTCTCGATTTGCACAATGTCCTCGTAAAAAGTGTAATTATATTTTTTCTGCGCGTCATTCTCTACTTCAGGACAATTAATGCAGGTGCCCAACATCCAACGTGTAAAAATCTTAAGCCTGTGGGTTAACAATCAATCAAATTAAACTCTTATAGCTGTGAATTAAATGAACATGTGCTTACCTTTTTAGATAATCCTTGGCAGCTGTTACAATGATATTCTGCAGTTCATTGGACGAAGGTTCCAGATTGATTTCAGACATTAGTAGCACAGCATTTACCTCGAACATGGGCTGATTGGACAGCAGACGATTGATATAGCACTTAAGATTTTTATACGTCATTCTGTAAATTGATATAGCTAAGTTTTAGCGATAAAAAGCAACAAGCATGTAAGAATATTTATACGCACTCTATAAGACATTTGTAGGTCTCGTCCTCCCAGAACTCATAGTACATGCGCATTTTTTCCGAGCGACCCGTAAATGTGCCCAGCACCAAGCTCTCCAGCTTAATGAGCACAGGTCCCAAAGAGTCATACAAGTTTTTCATCTGTGCTGTCTTATAATTGCGTGATGACTCCAACAGCTCAAAGTAGCCCTGGCACACATAAATGCTGTTGCCACAACTTATATCTTGTGCTATTTGCTTATCATCGTCTTCCTTATCGGCCATTACTATAGTTATGTTTTCACCTGTAGACGATTTAAAAGTTTTGGAACTAAACGGTATATGCGAAGATGATGAGCGATTGGAGCCAGCATTTGTTTGTTCATTTAAATTCGCCTCATCTTCATCATTTGGATCCAAATTGAAAAGATTAAAGCTCTTGATCATGTCAATGCGATTTCGTAGATCCAAGCGTATAAAGTTGATTTGCGAAACTATGGAGGTGAGCTTACGTAGCTGAGACATGACTTGTTCACAAAACTTGTTTATGTTGAATGATATCCAGCTAAGACGACCGACGCCAACTTGTATAATGAGTTCCGTTTCATAGATGTGATCACGCAGGAATATCACCTCAGATATAGACAAATTGGCTATAATGCTGTTGTAACGATTGATAACCTCGCTTAAGGCCTCATAGTCCTGAAACAATAATTCCTTTCTCATAATACCAGTGCGCAGCACTTGTGGTAGAGGAAATCCCAGATGCTCAAACAGCTGACCTTCGAATATTATATCAAAAATTGTGCGATCCAAATTAACCTCAAAGCGCAAGTCATGCTCGATCAATACGTGATTTCCCACCAGCTCACGCCAAATTGGTAAAAAGCGTTGGGATTCGGCGCGCACGAGCACTGCAAAGATATTTCCTTAATTAGTTTGTGGGCTATGCAAGGCTGTACAAATCTTACTCACCTGTACAGATTCCAATGCAATGGATATCCATTGGGGATAGTTCCTTGGGTTTTTTTTCCCTCATAACTGCTAAATAGTCGGTAGCACTACGCAACTGTATATCGGCTGCCCTCGACTTACTTAACATCCACATAAACATGGCAGTTAGTACTGTAAACTTATTGACCTTGCACATAAAGCCCGCTTGCCCTTTCTCATCTAAGATAGCTTGTAGTTCGTCCACGCTAGTCTCATCACTTCTGTCTATGACAAATGTTGAGGCTGTAGACCAAGAACTATCAACATTTATTAGTGATGCGCCGCCAGTTTGGATAGTGCGTATCGATTCGCGATTTTTAGTTTTAAGAGTTTGAGAGGCTTCTGTTATATAACTCACTGCAAGAACAAACGGTTTAAAATTAAATCAGCAGCATATACTTAGTAGTACATACATGATTCCTCATTGCAGATCCGTATGATTAGTATATTGGAACGATTGGCATGGTTGATTGCATAGGTTGCATTTTTTGTGTATTTCTCAAAAAGCCCTTTCTCGAATGAATAAATTTTCTGCATTAACTCAAAATAGGACTTGAAAGCGCTGCGTTTAAGGTAACTATTTTTTAGTTCTGGACAATCAGCAGCCTGTTGAAAGGCCACCACTGAATTCTTGAGTCTGTTTCCTAACAAACGTACCCAACAGACTGCAGCAATTTTGGCCGGCTGATGCTTGCCCATGGGTGGCTTTTTCTTAAGATTCTGCATGTGTGTATAGAGTGTAAGTAAATTACAAAAATAAATAAATATATATGGTATATGTTACGTACTTGAAACACAGTTTCCACCGAATTGATTTCGGTAACAAAGTATCTTAGCAAGTTCTCATGTTTGGTGGAAATAAACTCCTGCAACGAACTGCGTGTATCAATATTATTTGCATCATTTATTAGCTGCAAACCCTTTTCGGATGAGAGCAGCGAATTGATGCTCTGATCAATAACCGTTTTAGCCTCTACCTCAAGCGTCTCTAAACGACTATTGAACAGCTGTAATGAGTAATCCCAATTTTCCCAATTGCTGGGCTTAAACATATCATAATCTATGCCGCGCATCAGTTCATCAAGCATGCGATAGCATTTGCGCATTAGATTGTCCACAATCGAAGGATCGGTTATAAGCGATTTTAGGCGATGTCCAAAAAGATTTTCGTATTGTATAAAAACGCGCGCAATGTAGGCAATGTCAGTGGCCACTTGATGTATGTGATTCACTTCACTGAACAATGCCGCTTTATCGAACTCCCAGCGTGAACCCGCACCAGATTCCTCTATGTGCTGGCGGCTAAGTTTGTAGGCTTGTTTCCAACACTTCAGCAGGTTGGCGCAGCCTGTGGCTGTCTCAAAGGCATACTTGGCGGAGTAGCTAAGCATAAATGTTGTAAAGTTTTAAAGTAATTTAGCATATAAGTTAAGCCGGCCGCTCACACTTACCGAAATATATTATCCAAGGCCAAAATTACCTTAACCTTTTGCACAAATACATTGGATATCTCACAGAGCAGCACTTGCATTTCAGGATCTCGACAGTAATAGCTAGACATGGTCCAGATGTGACGCAGACCCACCATTACATTGGGTATTTGCAGCACAGTCATCTTGAAACTTTCGGTAGTGCGTATTTTCTGCAAGATTAGAGATAGCATTACATAACAATACTAAGCTGCTAAAGCGGCCTACCACACACCTCTAGATAGTCTGTTATGGTGTCCAAGTAGTCGGCGTTTTCTTTGGCCAGCTTAAAGCGTTCCTCTGTTTTGTCCAACATTTTTTGCCAATTAGTTATTACTTCCGAATTCTCATCCCTCAAACGTTGCAGCACGGCAAGCACAAAATCTGTCTTAAGCTGCTCCAGCATGCTATATAGCTCGATTTCCATTTTATGCCAATAACGATGCTCTGCCATGGGCGTGAATTCATCCAGTTTGGCGTCGTTTAACGTTTTCATGGTTTGGCCCATGTATTTAATCCAACCCTTTAGTACATCTTCAAGTTGTTGTTGCGTATATGTGGGTACTAGCTCTAATTTCTTGGGATCAATAGGTACACGTATGAGCGCCTCTTCAAATTCGGTCTCCTCCTGTCCAGGCTGCACATATGACGTCGGCAAATTAAATGCCCAAACTATGTGATTTATGGTCCAAGAGATTTCCTTGTCAAAATCGTCCAACTCCTTGAAAAGCTTACGCTGTAAGGGTTTAATGCGCGGCGGTGTGGCTTCTTCAGCCGCATGTTCAGCCTCTATTTTGGCCTTGGTTGATGTAAGCAGCCGTTCCCAGCGCTCGCCTATGGTCAGCTTTTCGGTTTTTTGTATATCTATGTTGGAGAGTAAAATCAAATATTAGTATGTGAGGCATTGTAATGTGTGCTAAAAGTGTTACCATCTTCCGAGGAGCTGGACAGCTCGTCAGCCGCAGTTGCTGCACCCTCCTCTGGCTCTTCATCATCCGCAGCTTGCTCTTCATTTTCCTCTGTTTTGGGCTTGGCTAGCTCCTGCTTCTTGGCCAAAGCTTCCTGTTTTTGAACGCGTCTGTTGAAATAAATCGCTTTTAAAAGAAAGCCTAAAAAGCGTGCAAACGCCCCAAAGCAAATAAGCAAATAAACAAACACAATTAAAGGCACGAAATTGCAAACGCTGCAACAAAAGCAAAAAAACCAAAAAGGAGTAAAAAAAAAAAAGGAAATCTCGCGTTGTTCGAAATTAACACAAAAGTAATGAAAAGCCACTGATAAGCGAAATGAGCAACAAATACCAACAAAAGCAAAAAAGAAGCAGCGGAAGAGCAAGCAGCGTAACAAAGGGCAGCTAAAAAGGATGCGCTCAAAGCATGGCGACTGCTGGGGATTGGCAACTGGGGCTAGGACTATGGCTATATGTGTTGACGGCTCTTTAATCTGTGAACCTAAAACAACAACAAAATGTTGAAGCAAGCGGTCAAGTAGCGTCCATTTTGCATGTAACGCGTAAACTCCAACAACGACAGCGACAAGGACAACGCAATAGAGCTGGCACTGCGAGTGAAATTCGGCGGCATCGTAAGGCGTGCCATAAATGTAGGCTGCCAAATGAATGGCCAAAGACGACTCGGTTGGCGCCGTTGACGCCGGCAACATGAAATCCGATTAAAAATAAAAATTTCTTATCGGATGGACTGTAATTTATGTGCGAAAAGGGTTATGCCACGGCATAGTACTACTCCACATCTCGCGTCGTCAACGTCAGAAGCCCCTGCTCCACACACAAACAGACAGTAGCAGCAATGGCGATGGCATGCAGCGATAAAGGCAAAACAAAGGCAAACAAAAAATGTTCCGCCAAAAAAAATCAACAAAAAAATACAGGGGTGGAGCAGAAGCAACGGGCGCAGACAAAAAGCCCCAGTTTGTGTAGCCAGCCAGAGCGCTACCCAGTCAACCATTTTGTAGCAGAAGCAGCAAGCACATGAAACCAATAAAGCGCGGACCCATGTCCGTTCCGGCCTTAGCGAAGCGGCCAAGCGGACGCAGTGCCGCGTTTCCTTTGTTAAAAAGTTAAATACTTTTGTTGTTTAAGCGCTTTCAAACGAAATTCCGATGGTTTGGATAGCTCCAATAGACCCGGACCCGATTCCTTGGCCTCGCTGGTAATATCCTCGCCGCCAGCAGCGTCGCCCATACCACTGACGCGTGTTGCGCCTTCACCCGTTGGGGCATCACATTTGTCCATTTGCTCCGTGTCCGCTGTATCTGGTTCACGAAATTGAAATTGTATAGCGGGTCGGTAAACCTGCAAAGTCAAAAAAATATAAATTTAATTGGTTCGAATTAGTAAGCAGACAGTGAGATACCCTGCCTTAAACGGCTCTAGATGCATGTAATGAGTATCTCAAATCTGCGTTCATAACTCAAAGCTGCCTCTTATTCTTTGCCATGTAAACTTTGACTATTAAGAAAAGTATACAGTAAAACAAGGCCAGAAGCTAAGGTAGTCTTTTCTTCGAACCGCTCCTGTGTTCAGTCAAAAGGTTAACGAAGTATTTAGTGTTGAACGCAGATTAAATGTCTTCGTGACATTCGCGAACCGAGCTGATTTTTTTTTTAATTTTTTGGGTTCTCTCACAAAGACAGTGGGACAGTGTATCGTACTCATTTTTCAGGACAAAAGACCATCTACCTTCTTTATGAAGGACAGTAAGTCTTTTATTGGGGTTTGACGTAGATGGATCGAGGTGATCCGTTCAGCTCCCAAGTATGGGACTCTGTCGCACACTATTGCTAAACAGTCATATAAGATGTTTGCTCGTCTCGTCATCTTTAAAATAGATTCTACACTCTGAGGTCCACTTTACCAAGACCTATAATTCTGTAGACATCCTAGGGTAAGACAAGCTCTTTAGCTTGTTAATTTTGTTTAATTCGGTGAAAAAAAACGAATATCTCCTATGTTCCCCTAAGGCCCATTTACTGATCATAATTTTCTTTGTAGACCTGTAGGCAAAGAAGAAACCAGTCTTCCGAGCTCATCAGCTGTTGAATAACCTTTCATTCCTGAATTTCAAGGAACCCAGTAGAGTGTGACTCTGTGACGGCAGGATAGGAGTTGAATTTTGATTACGAATTCCCTAACCAGCTTGGAGGAAATCCTCCACGAAGACAGTGCGCTGATAGCGGCTTGGCTTTCTGTAAATATATACCATATACCTAGGGGCGCAGACCTCTAAAGCGTTAATTTCAGCTTGAAAGACAATAGGCCAGATAGCCTTTGCAATAGAAATTCTGGTGTTGGGTCCGACAATTCCAGCACCTACACCCTGTTCCGTCTAGGAACCATCCGTAAGCAATTGCTGTCACCGGAGGTTGCCAGACGGATTGCCTTCGGTCCCACGATTTGGAATGCGAGATCTAAATTTCCTTTTACGTAGAAGTTCCGTGGTCATATAATCTGATCTTGAGTAGATCGATAGGCCAGGACGATAAAGTGAGCGAACTAATTGCCAAACAAACATAATATAAATATAATTATAGAATCAAAGGTCAGGCAATGTTTTCTTAACGATTTTGGAGTCTACGAATCCGAATCAGATCATAACCGTATAACATTCAGCAATACGCCGCTCTTTATTATGAGTTTGGGGTTGCCGAATTCGAATTCGGAGTCCATAAACTTCAGCATGTTCTGAAATAGCCTTCCAAATACCTCGTACAATATTATATTTGGTGTTTAAAACTATATTTTCTATTATCACGAATCCCATGTCTACTTTAAGCAAAAAGTCGCCATACTCTTTAGCTAGAGTGTATACAAAAAAAAGTTCGCTCCATATACACGGCTATATACTATGTATGTAAGTGTAGCGGTCGCTTTGGTTTTGTAGATTTTCTAATTGATTTGCCGCGTAAATTTACAAAAACTGATTTTCAACAAATTTCCAATTTATTTGCAGGCAAAAAGCAAATATTATTGCGTTCCCCCTTCCAACCTAACCCCCTGCATAAAACCGACCACATAGACCACAAAATTTGCAAGCGCCCCGAGGGCAAGACTTAAATAGGATGCCATAGAGGCAGCCTAATGGAAACCGCAACACATTTTGGAGCTATGATGAAGCAATTTAAGTCTGCTAAGGCGCCTTCAATTTTGAGGGGTACAACAAGGAGCTGCGCAGCTACACTGTGCAACCGAGCGCAAAAATGTTGCCTCATAGCGGCCATTTTGATAGATGACTGCCTTGTTTCGGAATTAATTACAATTCGTCACAACATTTTGTTTTGTGGTTGAGCGCTGAACGAACGGACGGACGGACGGAGTCTGGCGGCGAAAACCCACAACGGAGATCTGCTCCCCGAGCGGCCTTTGTGCGAAGCCGTTGATTGATTGAATAACGTTTTATGGTGTGTGAAATAAGCGACGTGGAGTTGGACAAGGCAAATGCCAGCCGTCTTATAGGCTCATCATTACTGTCCCAGGCAAGTGTAAATATGAGCGATTTGAGCTTACCAAGTTCAGCAAATCTCGCATGGAGTCCAGCAGCGGATAATGCACGGTACCAATAAGAAAAAGTAACGGCATTTCGGCGAAACAAGGTGCGATCTCAGCGTACCAAGCTGCAAAGGATGCGTTTCATTAAATGCAATTATGAATGTTGACAAACTTACGTATCTCGCGCTGATTCTTGCGTACTAGATAAACATATCGGATTTTGGGCTCAAATTTGGAAGAGTCCATGGGCCCAAAGTGACAGTGCAGCAGCGGCGTCTTGACATAGCTGGGCACAATTTTCTGCGTGGTAACAAAGTATCAGTTAATTAAAGAAGTAACCTCAATAATAGCTCCATACATACCTTCACCTCCACAAAGATGGGCTGTGGCTTCTTCTTCTTACGACCTGTTTGATGATGAAAAAGTGGCTTAAAAGCTTATCAAAGCCAAGACGGGCGTGGTTCTGTCAAAGCAAATGTATGCAATTGTCAGCCCTGTGATTGACATGCCAGGGCTACATTTGCATTGTGTCCTCTACTCTACTCGACTCTACAAAAATTTAAATTGCAATGAAAGCGCAGAAAACTTTATTCTTATCTTTGTGCAACGCAAAGCAAATCAAATGAGTTGTTACTTTTAGTTGGGTTTCCGTGCATTTTCAAATTAAAAGTTATCCAAAGAAATGAATTTTAGGCAGACAACGAAAATGAGACTCTTAAATATTTATGATATGAAGTGGATGGAGTGGAGGAGTGCAGGAGCAGCCAAGAGTGAGTGGCCAAGATTTTTGTTTGATATTAAGTGGAAAAGCGTTGAAAATTTATGCGCTATGTAGGGTAGTGGGATACAGATTGAAAAGTGGAAAAAGTTTTAAAATTAAAAAGAAAAGCAACAGAAAAAATGTAAGACAATAAGGCAGAGCCTAATATATTGTATATAGCGCTAGTATATGGATTGTATTTACCATCTTCCGTATCAGCGCTGGCTGCACGAGCATGTAAAGTATGTATTATAAGCATATTATGTACAAACACAGGATATGATGTACAGTCGGTACTCGCATAAAACAACTAGCTAAGTTTTATTTTTAGCAATAGACAGTTACGAAGCCTAGTTCTAGCTTCACTTTGAAAAGTCTTCATATGTTGTATATCAGAACCCTTTTTTTTCAAGTTTTGGGGCGGAACCCGTACCCAAAAACACCCTCTGGCCCGCCACTGGTAATTCAAATTTTCTAAATAGTACTTACATTCATTAATTCCTTATTTGTAAGTGTTATTAAGGCAAAATTTTATGACATTGGTCTCGAAAGACGTTGGTAATAATAGATAGTATTCAAATAATACTTATATCGTTTAATTTCTTATTCGCTAGTTCGCTAGTGACCTTTTTGTAAATCCATAACCAATTTTTTGTATTTGTGGGAAGGGGGCTGATCTTACAATATATGTTGGTACAGTTGCATGATATTATTCATCTATTAAACATAGTCACGATTCTTTTTATTTATTTTTAATTTCATTTATTGGACAAAATACTCAATGGATGAAACTTTTAAGGATAGTTAGTGACCACTACGAAAGACGCTATCTACTTTACCGATGTTCAAATTTTTGATTAAATTTATTTAAAGTGCACATATGAAAAATTTCAATTCGATTGGATATTAAATAAGCAGAGCGCCCAATAAGTTCTTTGGGATGACAATCCCACACAAAGGTTTCTAGTCTATAGTATGAAAATTACTTATTTCCAAGTTTTTTTTTTATAAAAAGATCACCGAAATTGTTAAAGTCCTATTACACAGTTCTACAAATAACGGGGTCAGATCAGTTGTTGGAAAGTTAAGTTCCGAAGTAATTCACTGTGTAAAATCTGAATCCGGCGTCAGAATTGGCTCATCAAGCCAGGATTTTGAGACATTTGAGCTTATGTATCCTAAAAACGTGATTATTTATTCTTTTGAGGTTATGTACAGGCTGCAAAAAAATTATTTTTTTTTGGTCTGCCTATCTAGTTACATAATTCAGTATCACTCCTAACCTTTAATTTAAGAGCTCAAGTTATTACGATTATTCGAAGTTACGTCGTTTTTCGGGTACATAACCTCAACTAAACCATGTTAACCTGTGTTAACGTCTCAAAGGCAAATGCAAATGCTAATCATGTCGAAGAAATATATTTCGTAATGAATCTCACCTTTCCAACAACTAAACCATGTTGGCCTGTAGTATATATTTAAATAAAAAAATTAAATTTTCTCTAAATTTAAGGGCAAATTAAAAAAAAATCCAAATCTTTCATTTTCCATCTAGACTAAAAATTATAATTACCCTCTTTCAAAAATTGTTTTAATGGAAAACCTCAAATCTGTTTCATTTTGCGAGTACCGACTGTAGTATTTTCACGAAGTGTACAACTACATTAAGCCACTTACGTGCACGCTTAGAGCGCTTGGTCAACGCCGAGCTCACGCCACTGCCCAGATCTTCAGCCTTATCCCCGCCGCCATCAGTCTCACCCTCACCATCCGTGTTCTCTGTAAAAGTGTTTTCTGTTTCCTCGCCCTCGATTACCGGCTCAGAAGGAGACGCATCTTGGCCGCCTTTTTTGCGTGTCTTAGCACCGGCGGCACCTTTGGCTGGTGCTGCTGCCGCTGCCTTGGCGCCCTTAGCAGCGCCCTTTTTGCCCTTGCCCTTCTTTGGATCCGGCGGTGGGGGTGGTGGCGGTGTTACCTCCTCCAGCACTGTTACCTCCTCCTCAATCAATTTATCGTAGAATGTGCGCCAGACAAAGACCACCACGCGCTCTATGGTGCTTTGTGATTCGTAACGCTTGTTTATGAAGTCATTGAAACCATTTTGATTATGAGATACCAAAGTATTGACATGTATGGGATCAAAGACACCCAGCGTGTTGGCTATAACGCTTTTTAGCCAGATGATACGCGGCTCATCATTGCTAATGCTACCAGCAGTCGATGGTGAGTCGATGGTGACAAGGCTTCTATGGCTAGTCGGTGCAGCAAGGCTAGCGTTGATAGAAACTGAATCATCGTGTGATGTCTTAGAGGACATTTTCTTGCGGCTCTAAGCATAGTAGCAGAGTTAGCTTAGAAATCTTGGAGTGCAGCAGTAGCATCTAACTTACCTAGTACACTTGGTCAGGCTATGGCATTTCCGGCTGCATTGGTGAGTTGTTTGATTCTTATGTGTGTGTGTGTGCCCTGTATGCACGTGTATTTGTATTTTCTTTTAGCGGTCTCGCCTGGTTGCACTTCAAAAGCTGCCGCAGGATCTGCTCCTTGTTGTTGTTCTCGTTGTTGCTTCAATCAATTCCAGTTGCCGTTGCTCAGTTCGTTTCCGCCTTTGTTGTTTGTTGTGTCGTCTGCAGCAGTCCTAGAGGATGTGTATGCGTGTGTGAGTCTGAGTGTTTACACTCGTTGTGCTGCGCCTGCAAATCCTTTTGTGTAACCAGTGACAACAGTTGCGGCGGCTTGCCACGTCAAATACCAGAACCAAAACCAAATAGAGCTGCCTCTGACGGCTCGTTGGTTTACTTTTTTTACCAACAACTTTTCTTTTTTTTTTGGATAAAACGTTAAGTTTGAATTGCTGCTTCTGTATCTGAGTTTAAGAAATGAATTTCATTTCATTTCTTTTCATAATTTCCCTAGCTTACTTTGATTTCGGTTTTGAGTCTAAATTTAAAGTCTGCTCTTTTCTTCCGGTTTCCTGCTTATGCACTTGGAACATTTCTTAGCCTCGGCTTGAGCTGTATTTGTTTATTGTTTGTTTATTTATTTATTTTCTCTTTTTTTTTTGAGCCATATCGCCGCTTGGCAACCAGAAAGCTTACTCCATGAGTATATTTAATATAATTTTGCAGTCATTTCATTCCGGCTCTTTGCTACTTGTCAGCTGCATAGCTGCAAAAACATAAAAATGAAAACAGATTAAAAAGTAATGGCAGTAGCCGACTATGGAATACTCTGCAACATTTTCGCCTAAGAAGGTTACATGTAAGAGAATAACAAGTCTTAGATGTGTCTATATGCAATTTATCCGTATTCCAAATCGGCTGGTTTGCTTTTTCAATATGGACGCGTCTGGCACGTTTGGCTAAAAATCAAATTTGGTTATCCTATCGTTAATAGTCCTCAAGATCCATACACATCTGTGGATCAACATCTTATGTCCTGGAGAAAGCAGACGGTTTCTCAGGCATCCTGTTTTTTATGCCTGAGGGGCCTTACCCAATTTTTATTGTTTTTGAACCCCTCCCCCCTCGGCGACCAGCCGTTGTATATGCGCAGACCGCGGTGACCAACCGTATAAGAAAACCCCGCCACGCCCCCTCCCTAACTGTCACGTAGTCATTTGTAAGTCATAACAATTGTGAAAAAAATGTCGAAAAAATTGAAAGTTTTTGGAAAAAGAAGTCCATTATTTCCAGAAAAAAAGTTATTCCCCTACCGAATATTAAAGATTAAGTAATAAACGTAGAGGCCCGTTGATGTAGGGACCACGCGTGGTATTTTCAAGACCTTCTACCTCATAAACTTATCACGTAATTTGGGTACTGTCGCTTACATACATTTGCACAAACTTTTTCTTTAGTACAGCCTACAGTAAATTTAAAAAATGCTGTCTCTTTTTTCATATATGGATTAGGGATTTTTAAATTATTTTAGGAGTTACTAATTTTTCCCACTGAATTACCACCGCTATGATGGTGCTCGTCGTTTTTTTCACCGAAAAGAATATGCATAATATTATAATAGATTTAAAAAAAAAATTGATGAGGCCATACTAGACGCCATATGCCACTTTGGATTTATGGAAGGTGGCCACAATATGGAACATGCAGCTGCGATATGGTTGATAAAATTCCTCAGAACTTGTTTTTTTCTAGGAATAATTTAGCACTGGCCTTAAAGTTTAGCGCATTATTGAGATCAAAAACGTCAAAAATTATGGATAAAAAAAATTTTGTTTTCATACTTCATATTAGACGCCATACGATATTCTTGTTTCTTATAAGGTGGTCACAAAATGAAGCTGCAATATGGATAAAAAGATTTCTCTGAATTTGTATTTTTTTATTAATAAGGCCTAGCACTGATTACAGCATTAAAGTACAAAATCGGGCGCACTATTTTCGAGATGCATCCAAAATTTCGTAAGTAATGGTTACATAAATTTCTTTCATATATCTAA